>CAKNYM010052563.1:204023-216963 GCA_932195095.1 Andricus curvator
TTTTTTTTTTTTTTTTTTTTTTTTCAAGTGGAGAGTTGAGTTTGGCACTAGCGCATTAAATTAGCCCTATCTGGAAAAGAAGATTATATGTAAAAAAAACTTTTAACAATAATTCTCAATCCCAATATTTCACTGCCCGCCAAGACAGAAATAAATTATTCCGGGTAGCTTCGAAATGGTAATTAAGTTAGAGTTCTGCAGTGCTTCTATCTGATCAAATCTTCATTTGATATGTGCAATTTCTTGCTCATGAGTAAACATTAATTAGTGCTATCTAATTTTAGGTAAACACTGATTCAACGTGAATCGTGCATTAATTATACTAAATGGAAACCATCTAAATATAATCTCATAACAAATAAATATGAAGACATGAGAATGACAACTGGATAAGGACCAAAAATTAAAATTCACAGGATGAACAAACAAAGTTTTTTAGAATAGATTATCAAATATAAAATTTTGATAAAATTATAGAAGCATGAGTTCCCCAAGAATTCTATGTTGAAGAAGTGAAAAAAAAATTCTATTTAGGATCGCAAAAAAACGAAATATATTATATATTTTTCTATCATAAATTTTGAAAATGGATAATTTTTTACAAGATCATGAAAATATAGTAACAAATTTTCTGGACCAGTTTACTATCTGCAATATATGTATTTCTGGATATGCCAAAATTTTGAAAAATGTTGACACTGGAATTTAAGAATTGATAAAAATATGAGAATAATTGTTGCAAATGAAAGTATGTAGTTCAACTTTAAATCAAGTACCTAGTTAATTTTTCAACAAAAACAATGAATTCTTATAGAAACATGTAATAGTTAATATTTGAAACAAAAAAAGGTTTTGATTTTGAAAAAATAGTTGAATTCAACCAAAAAAGACGAATTTTTAACCAAGAAGATTAATTATCTACCGGGAAATTAGAATTTTCAACACAAAACATGAATTTTCAACTATAAAAGATCAATTTTCAGTTTAAAATATCCATTTGCAACCAAAAATGAAAAAGTTACATTTTCAGACAAGAAAATTAATTCGCAACCAAAAGTGAAACGAATTTTTAGCAAAATAGTTCAATTTTCAATCAAAGAGATGAATTTTCAAGTAAAATGATGAATATTAAAAACAACAAATTAATCTGCAAAAAAAGTTCAACATTCAACAAATTTTTGAATTTTCAACCAAAAAGTTTATTTTGTATCCAAGAAGACTAATTTTCCACAATAAAAACGAATTATCAACAAAATACATGAATTTGCAATCAATTACTTGAATTTTCAACTAAAAAAGATGAATTTTCAAACAAATAGTTGAATTTTCAACTGAAAAAGATATTCAACCAAAAATGTTATAGTTAAATTTGCAGTTGAAAAATAATTTGTCAACCAAAAACGAATTTTCAACAAAATTGTTAAATTGTTAACCAAACAGATGAATCTTGAATCAAAAAGACGAATTTTCAATCAAATAGTACATATTTAACCAAACGAGATGAATTCTGAACAAAAAGTATAATGGTAGACTTTTCAATAAAAAAAAAAAACTTCAAAGCAAGAATAGTTGGATTTTCTTATTGATTTCTATTAATTCAGTTCACGTTTATAATCAAAAGTTACTTTTTAAATATCACCCCCATAAGTCGATTTTATAGCGTCCCAAAAAAACCTCATAAATGAAAAATTGTGTTTTGCGAGTTTTTGGCGCTAATTATGATTTTTTTTGCGTTTTTTTCATACAAATTGTTTCTAATACAAAAAGTATTACTTTATTTTGATAATTAGATGTTCAAATACATTTTTTAAACAATTTATTATTGTTTATACCAATTTTCTCGTCAAATTTCCAATATCTCGTGGTTTTTTCCGAATTCTTCAACTTGTTTTAAACTTTTCAGTTAGAGCGAGGCAATAATAAATTACATTCATTATAAATAATTACTTGAACTATTTATTATTATTTATAACAATTTTCTCTTAGAATAATGCTAGAAAGTTGCAGTTTTTTCTAAAATTTTACACTTCTCTCCACTTTTTGATTAGAGTGAGGTAATAATTAGTTCACGTTAACAAAACTAATTGTTTAAACAATTGATTATTATTATTCATAATATTATCTTTGAATATAATTTTTTCCTACTTTTCACAAAAAGCGAAGTTATAATTAATGAAATATGAGAAACATAATTGTTTGAAAAAATTATTATTGTTTATAACTATCTTCTCCTATAGTAATGCTAAATAGTTGTGATTTTTGATGAAATTATTAATTTTTTGTTCACATTTTACTCGGCGAGGTAATAATTAATGCAAGTTGATAAAAATAATTCTTTTTAGAGTTTATTATTGTTTATAACTATCCTCTCTTAGAGTAACGACAGAAATTTGCGGGTTTTTCTGAAATGTTTAGATTTTCTTTGCCTTTTCATTCAGGAAAAAATAATAAATATGACCATTAATTTAAATAAAAAGGGCTCCCAGTAACTACTAAGATATAATATAATAATAATAATATATATAATATGTAATAATAAATTGCTGAAACAATTATTTTTGGTTAAACTGCATTCATTATTACCTCACAAGGCAAAAAGTGGACAAGTTAAAAATTTTAGAAAAAACCGCAACTTTCTAGCAATTATCTAAGAGCAAATAGATATAAATGATAATTAATTGTTTAAATAATTATTTTTCGTTAACTTGCATTCATTATTACCTCACAAGGTGAAAAGAGGACAAAAAGTTGAAAATTTTAGAAAAAATCACAACTATCTAGCATTACTATAGGAGAAGATAGTGATAAACAATTATAATTTGTTTAAACAATTATGTTTGCTAAACTGCATTAATTTTCACATCACGCTAAGTGAAAAGTGGACAAAAAGTTGAATATTTCAGAAAAAACCGCAACTTTCTCAAAATATTCAAAGAGAATATTATTAAAAATAATAATAAATTGTTTCAACAATTATGTTTGTTAACTTGAATTAATTATTACCTTATTCTAATTTAAAAGTGGAGAGAAGTGTGATATTTTAGAAAAAAATTGCAACTTTCTAGCATTATTCTAAGTGAATATTATTATACCAATAATTATTGTTTCAAACAATTATATATGGTAAATCTAATTGATTATTGTATCGCTCTAACTGTAAAGTTGAACATAAGTTGAAAAATTCGGAAAAACCGCGACTTTCTAAAACTATTCTAAGAGAAAATTGCCATAAAAAATAATAAATTGTTTAAACAATTTATGAAAACATCTAACTATCAGTAAACAGTAGTATTTCGTATATTAGAAATAATTTGTATTAAAAAGACCGCAAAAAAATTATAATTAGCTTCAAAAACTCGCAAAACCCAATTTTTCACTTATGGGGTTTTTTTGGGACCCTATATAAAACAGTCTTATAGGGGTCATTTGAAAAAAATTATTATTCATTTGTATTCTATAGCGAATTGTTGAGAGAATTATTGAGTTTCAGTACGATTCACCTAATATCATGGGGCTTGCGGAACCTCTAAATATATTTTGTTTGTGTTTTCGAAGAAATTTGGGGGCGATATGCATGAAAGTTCCACAAAAAATTTCCATTGCATTTGTGGGTGATTCTGAACTAATATATTTAGATCATCACATTTACCAAATAGGAAAAGAAACAATCCAAAAAGAAATTTTTATGCATTTCTAAAATTGCTAATATTCAATACATTCTTTTCACAAAAATTTTAAATAAAAAGATTTCTTTCAAGAAATTGAGGTAAAGTTATTTGGACTCAATTAAAAGAACTCCTGAAATATTCATAAGCAAACCCTGCAGATTGGAACGAATCATGAGTTTAGTGTCTCTGTTTAAAATTTTTTTATTTAAGGCCATGTGACGAGTGGGTCACTTGACCGGATTCCTACCTTACCGACACTTTTTTTTATTTCCTAACTTATTTTCACACGAATAGCCACATCGAGTTGAAAATTTGGGATAATAAATAAGAAGCACTAAGAAAGGCGGGTCTGGTCCTAAATTTTAATCATCATGAAAAAGGCAAAAAATAATTATTCACAAAAAAAACTTTTCCCATAATTATAAAAATTCAGGACGAGACCCACCTTTCTTAGTGCTTCTTATTTAGTATCCCAAATTTTTAACTCGATGTGGCGCTTCGTGTGAAAATAAGTTAGGAAATTAAAAAAGTGCCGGTAAGGTAGGAATCTGGTCACGTGACTCACTCATCACATGGCCTTAAGATCGAAAAGAAATCTATTTATTCATGAATAATTTTATGCAATTTTATGCAACCAAAAATATGAATTTTTAACCAAATAGCTAGTTGAATTTTCAACCCAAAAGATTAATTTTCTACCAAAAAAGACTCATTTTCAACAAAGTTTATGAATTTTCATCTAAAAAACATCAATTTTCAACCAATATTAGAACAGTTAAAATGTCAGAAGAATAAATCTTCAACCAAAAAACAAAACGAATTTTCAAAAAAAAAATATTTTTTGTTATCATAACAAAAAAAAAGATTTTTAAACCCAAAAACAGAAGAATTAACTTTTCAGCTAAGACAATCAATTTTCAAAAAAAAATGAATGCACAACAAAATAATTCCATATTATACTAAAAAAGATGAATTTACAAACCAAAAATATAACCAAAGAAATTATTTTTTAATCACAATCATGAATTTTCAGCCAAAAATACGAAATTTTGTGCAAATAGTCGATTTTTCAATCCAAACGACGAATTTTCTATCAACAAAAAAAACGAATTTTCAACGAAACAGTTTTTTTTTTCAATGAAAGAAATAAATTCTTAACAAAAATCACAATAGTTAAATTTTCTACTAAAAAGATAATTTTTTAACGAAACAGATATTTCTATCAAAAAAGGTAAATTTTGCACAAAAAATGTAATAATTAAAGTGAATTGTGAATTTTCAACTAAAAAGATAAATCTACCCAAAATAAAGTAGGATAATTTTCAGTCAGTAAAATAAATTTCCAAACAAAAAAAAAACGCATTTTCAACCAAAGAAATTAACTTTTAAACAAAAAGATGAAATTTCAACTAATGAGAGATTACTCTTTTACAAAAAAAAAAGACGGATTTTCAACAAATAGTTAAATTTTCACCGAAAACAGATACATTTTCAACTAAAAATAGAATAGTTTAATTTTCAGTGAAAACATTAATTTTCAATAAATTTAAAGTAAATTTTCAACGGAATAGTATAATTTTCAACCAAGAAGATTAAATTTCTATCAGAAAAGATAAATTTTCGACAAAAAATTCAACAGGTACATTTTCAGTTTAAAAAATTAATTCTAAATAAGAAAAATCTAATCTTTAACCAAAAAGATCAATTTTCAAATTTTCAGCCAATAAGATGAATTCTTAACAAAGTACATGAATTTTCAACCAAATATTTGAATTTTTAAAGGAATTTATAACCAAAAGGATGAATTAGTCGCCAAGAAAATTAAATATTCTCCTACAAAATTCGAGTTTTCAATAATATACAGGAATTTTAAACCAGATATTTGAATTTTCAACTTCAGAAGATAAATTTTGAACCAAACATGTACGAGTTGAATTTTCAGTAATTAAAATGATGAAACATCAACCAAATAAATGAATTTTTAAAAAAGTACTTCCACTTTCAACTAAGTAGTTGAATTTACTACCCAAAAAGATAAATTCCACAACGAAAAACGTGATATATTATACTACAACCAAAAAAGAATTTTAATTTTATACCAAAAATAGTTGAATTCAATAAAAAAAGATGAATTGTCAACAAAATGGTTTAAATCCTCAACCAAAACAGATTAATTTTTAAGCATAATAATAAAATTAACTTCAACTTTAATTTACCGAAAATTCCCTAACTCTGTCAGGTTTTCCCTGACATTCCCTGACATTCTGGAATTACCTGACCTGTATCATCTCTGTAATTTAAAAAAAATATATGTTTATTTCACTCTAGAATTTTTTTGTAAAAATATATGTATTAATTATGATATATATTTGTTTAAACAATAAATTCTTTAAATTTAAATTGCTTACTGTATTTGATTTTGAAATAAAGCTTTATTGTGACTAGGGTCCGGAATGAGTGTACTGAGTACAGTTGCTCTGAGAATGGTGACACAAGAGGGTCTGAAGAGGTGTCTGAAGATACATGAAAAGGTGATTTCAAGAAAAGGCGATAAGAAAGGACCAACGGTCGAGGAAAAGGGAGAAGAAGAGTCTTCAGAAAGTATCAAAATGAGCAGATCGGCTAAGAGACGACTACGAAAAAAAAAACTGAAAGAATCTGCTTCGAAGGGAGCAGATCGAGCTTCAATTAAGAGCGATGAAGAAGACCCGGAAGTGGATGATAGAGCTTACGCCTTAGTAACTCTCTCTTCGAAGAGAACTGCCAAAGACTTTCTAGAAAGAACGATAATGACCGTGTTCTTACTAAAATGCTTGCAGTGTGTTGGTTTCTTTGATCATCCCTCCAAAGCTGATGGTAAAGATAATTTTTTATATTAATTGAGTAGGATAATATTTACTGAATTAGGTAATTCATTTCAAAATTCCCTGATTTTTCACTGACTAATTTCCAATTTTCCCTGACGATTAATGGTTAAAAGACAAAATTCTAACCCGAGGCGAAACAACTTTGGTAATGCGCTGAACCTCTCGGTCATCTCAAAAGGTAATCCGGGGTAATCTGAATAATCCAAGTAATCCAGTGTAATCCTGAGTAATTCACTTGTAAATCGAAGTAATCCACTTCTAATCCAGTATAATCCATTTAAAATCGGAAGTAATCTAAGTAATCTGGGATAATCCGCCTAATACGAGTAGTCCACTTATAATCCCATGTAATCAAATTGTAACCTCAGGTGATCCATTTGTAATTCCAGGTCATCCACTTTTAATCCTAAGTAATTCACTTGTAATTCGGATAATCTGCAGTAATCTGGGTAATAAAAGTAATCCAGCATAATCCTAGCTAATCCTCTTGTAATCCCATATAATCCACTCGTAATTCAGGTAATCCACTTGTATCCACATGCTCAACAGTAATATTCTTTTATTTGAGGTAATCTGGAAATCCACTTGTAATTCTAGACAATACACTTGTAATCGGGATGACCCGAAGTAAACTAAGTAATCCGCATAATTCAAGTAATTAAAGTACTCCATCATAATCCTAGGTTAATGCGAGTAGTCCAAGTAATCTCATTGTAATCCCACGTAATACACTTGTGGTCCAGATAATCTGTCGCTCAATTGATTAAACTATTCGAAGAAAGCAGCATACAAAAGCACATCACTTTTTTCACCAAAACACCTCGCAAAACATTTCCAGTGGGAAGCACGCACTTTTGCGTAGCGCATACTGCGCATAACGCAGTTTTATAACCAGGCATACGAAGAAGTTATTCAACAGAAAATGACTTACTTTTATAAATATTAGATTAACTGTACACGAAAAACACAGTTTTCACACTTTTCACGTCAACACTTGACAGTTGAAGGTTACAAAATGTGCGATCGAAATCGAAACGATGCTTTCGAGATCTCTCTTTCTATCGTATGAGGAAGACTCTCTCTCTCTCTCCCTCTCTGTCTCTCTAACTATCCAATACTTCTTTTCCTTTGTTTTTTTTCTCTAATCGTAGAGCCTATTGGGTAGCTACGACAGCGCCACCTATTCAGAAGAAATTTGAATTTCATTTGAATATTAACAAGAAATCGTATAGTAGTGTAATCCCATGTAATCCACTCGTAATTCAGGTAATCCACTTGTATCCTCATGCTCAACAGTAATATTCTTGTATTTGGGGTAATCCATTTGCAATCTCAGTTAATCCACTCTTAAACTAGAGTAATCTAAATAATCCGAATAAATGGGAGTAATCCGGTTAATGCGAGTAGTCCAAGTAATCTCATTGTAATCCCATGTAATACACTTGTGGTCCAGATAATCTGTCGCTCACTTGATTAAACTATTCGAAGAAAGCAGCATACAAAAGCACATCACTTTTTTCACCAAAACACCTCGCAAAACATTTCCAGTGGGAAGCACGCACTTTTGCGTAGCGCATACTGCGCATAACGCAGTTTTATAACCAGACATACGAAGAAGTTATTCAACAGAAAATGACTTACTTTTATAAATATTAGATTAACTGTACACGAAAAACACAGTTTTCACACTTTTCACGTCAACACTTGACAGTTGAAGGTTACAAAATGTGCGATCGAATTCGAAACGATGCTTTCGAGATCTCTCTTTCTATCGTATGAGGAAGACTCTCTCTCTCTCTCTCTCTCTCTAACTATCCAATACTTCTTTTCCTTTGTTTTTTTTCTCTAATCGTAGAGCCTATTGGGTAGCTACGACAGCGCCACCTATTCAGAAGAAATTTGAATTTCACTTGAATATTAACAAGAAATCGTATAGTAGTGTAATCCCATGTAATCCACTCGTAATTCAGGTAATCCACTTGTATCCTCATGCTCGAAAGTAATATTCTTATATTTGGGGTAATCTGGAAATCCACTTGTAATTCTAGACAATACACTTGCAATCGGAGATGACCCGCAGTAACCTAAGTAATCCGCTTATTCAAGTAGTTCAAGTAATTCAAGTAATCCATCATAATCCTAGGTAATTCAGTAATAACCCTAGGTAATCCATTTGCAATCTCAGTTAATCCACTTGTAAACTAGAGTAATCTAAATAATCCGAATAAACGGGAGTAATCCGATTAATGCGAGTAGTCCGAGGAATCTCATTGTAATCCCACGTAATACACTTTTAATCCCAGGCCATCCATTTACAACGCAAGTAATCCGCTTGTAACCCCGTGGAATCCACTTGTTATACCATGCAATACACTCGTAATTCCGTGAAATCAACTTGTAATCCCTGGTAATCCACATGTAATACAGAGGAATATACTTGTACCCTAAGTAATCCAATTGTAACCCGTTTGTAATCCTAGATAATCGTCTAATGCAATCCTAATTAATCCACAAGTTATGTGGATTAATATAAGTAAACCGCGTAATTTGAGTAATGAGAGTAATCCACCTTTAGTCAGAACTAATCCACTTATAATTCGGGTAATACGCATGTTCCCATGCAATAAACTTGTATTCCCTGATAATACAATTGTAATCCAGAGTATTCCACTCTTATTTCGGGTAAAACGAGTAATCCAAGTAATCTAGTATAATCCTAGGGTATCCACTTGTAATCCCATCTTAACGTCTTGTAACCGTAGGTAATTCGTCTCTAATCCACCTTAATACAGTTTCGATTTCGGGAAATCCAATTATTTTAGTTCAATCCTATATAATACACTTGAAATCCTCGGTAATTTAATCGTAACCCCAGTTAATCCATTTGTAATCCCAGTTAATCCACTTGTAATCGTTGCTAATCCACTTGTAATTCAGAACAATCCACTTTTAATTTGGGTAATCCAAGTAACACAGTATGGTTCTAGGTAATCCACTTTTAATCCGAGATAATCAATTTTGAATCTTAGCTTGTTAACTTGTAATCTTATGTAATCCACTTGTAATCCTATGTACACTACTGGCGGAAATTATCCACACGCCTATTTCTTACCTGGTACTAAAGTGCCTTAATTTTTATGATAACAATTTTTTTTCCTAGTAATATCGCACCTGAAAAGCACATGTTGGAGGCAAAATGTCAATTATATAAAAAGATATTGCAAAAAAATATTGAATTTCAATACTTTCGAAAAATTGGAATAACTCTGTAAATAATTGATATTTCCCAAAGATCTTGGGCTGATTTTAAAGATAAATATACACAATATTTTTCTAGGTTATTAAGATATTAAAAAAATGTTATTTCTAAATTCTACCCTTGGGTCAAACTTGGTTAAAAAGTCGCAAAATTTCAAAAAAATAATGTACTCACCAAATGATGTAAAAACATTAAAAACAATAATATTTTTATAAATACAACTAAAATTTATTTAAGTAGGATAAATTATGATTTTCAAATTTTTTTGTAAATATTCATAAATTTTCGAAATTTTGCGACTTGTTTGCACTAAGTTCGTCCCTAGGGCAAAATCTAATGGGAACGTGAATTGCAAAAAATATTTGATAATCTCTTCAAATCTTTGAAACCCTACGAAATTCCTCACTTCTTGACAATAAATTCTTTGAAATCCATCCAAAAAATTATAAAATCCTGTAAAATCTGATGTTATTTTCTGAAATCCTGGAAAATATATTAAAATACCTTGAGAGCTTTTAAAATCCTCGGAAATCTTAAAAACAATCTGAAAATAATAAGTTTTGAACTCCCTAGAGAGTGGTTTCTTTACTTTTAAGGGTCGTATTTTAAATAAAACTAGGTACAATTATTTTCAGTGATGCCTATCATCATTCAATTAAATTAATTTAAAAAAATAAAATAAAATATAATAAATAAATTCTTAAATTGCATTTAATTTAATTGTCATACTTTTTGCTCTTACCTATGTCATTTTTCATTTTTACACACACACACACACACACAAAATTAACATTTTTTGGCGTACAATTGTACAATTATTTTTACACCAAATGAAAGAATATAGGGGTTGAGACAGAAAGAAAAAAATATTTGTTTCAGAACCCCCGAGCAATGAAGAAACTATTGTAGGATCGTTGCTACTGAAAAATCTACAGGTACTACAATTTAATGCCCACGAGGTTTATGAAACTCGATTAGGAAGCGAGCACCGCTACCGAGGAAGTAAACCTATTTACATGGGAGTGGCAATTTACCCAACGGTAGCCCGATTCAATCACGATTGCTACGGTGCTGTTACAAGGTAAGTAAAACAATCTTTTTTTTATCGAACAGAAGCGAGGGAGAAACAACCCTGGCGGACCGAACGAACGAAACGGATACGCTACAGCGTATCCTTATAGTATCCACATCGTATCCTCTCCGTATCATGCAAGAAAAACTCATTAAAAAAGAAAGATTAACATTTCACTTGTTGAAATTCGGATTCTACGTGAAATTTTGAGTTAAAAGGTCACAGAGTAACTGCAATAGTTTTTCTTGCAACATTAAAAACTTTTTAAAAATATAATACTTATCGATGAAGTGCGCTGAAGGCGACTTCAAACGCATCATTGACGGATAACGTCTATCAACTGCTACTGTACGAAGATGCGTTTGAAGTCACCTTCAGCGCACTTCATCGTTAAGTATTATATTTTTTTAAAGTTTTTAATGTTGCAAGAAAAACTATTGCGATTAATCCGTCACCTTTTAACGCAAAATTTCACGTAGAATCCGAATTTCAACAAGTAAAATGTTCATCTTTCTTTTTTAATGAGTTTTTCTTGCATGATACGGAGAGGATACGATGTGGATACTGTGAGGATACGCTGTAGCGTATCCGCTCCGTTCGTTCGGTCCGCCAGGGAATTCTGTTAATCTGCTCGATCGCTCGGTTATCCGAATGTTAATCCACAGTAATCCACTTGTAATCCGAAATAATTCAAGTAATTCGGAGTAATCGACTTCTAATTCGAAGTAATCTACTGGTAATTCGAAGTAATCCACTTTTTATGTGGGGTAATCTAGTTCTAATTAGACGTAATCCACTTGTAGTCCGAAGTAATCGACTTGTAATTCGGAGTAATCGAATTGTAATTCGAAGTAATCTACTGGTAATTCGAAGTAATCCACTTTTTATGTGGGGCAATCTAGTTCTAATTAGACGTAATCCACTTGTAGTCCGAAGTAATCGACTTGTAATTCGGAGTAATCGAATTGTAATTCGAAGTCATCTACTGGTAATTCGAAGTATTCCACTTGTATTTGGGGTAATCTAGTTCTAATCAGACTTAATCCACTTGTGATCCAATGTAATCGACTTCTAATCCGAAGTAATCTACTTGTAATTTGAAGTAATCCACTTTTTATGTGGGGTAATCAAGTTCTAATCAGACGTAATCCACTTTTAGTCCGAAGTAATCGACTTGTAATTCGGAGTATTTGAATTGTAATTCAAAGTAATCTACTGGTAATTCGAAGTAATCCACTTGTATTTGGGGAAACCTAGTTCTAATCAGACTTAATCCACTCGTGATCCGATGTAATAGACTTGTATTCCGAAGTAATCTACTTGAAATTCGAAGTAATCCACGTTTTATGTGGGGTAATCTAGTTCTAATCAGACGTAATCCACTTGTAGTCCGAAGTAATCGAATTATAATTCGGAGTAATCAAATTGTAATCCGAAGTAATCTACTTGTAATTCGAAGTAATCCACTTTTTATGTGGGGTAATCTAGTTCTAATCAGACTTAATCCACTCGTGATCCGATGTAATAGACTTGTATTCCGAAGTAATCTACTTGAAATTCGAAGTAATCCACGTTTTATGTGGGGTAATCTAGTTCTAATCAGACTGAATTCACTTGTAATCCGAAGTAATTGATTTGTAATTCGGAGTAATCGAATTGTAATTCGGAGTAAACCACTTTTTATCTGAGGTAATTTCATTGTAATCCGCAGTAATCCACTTTTAATCTGGAATAATTTAAGTGATCGGAAGTGATTCAGGTATTTCAGAGTAATTCACTTGTAACCTAGAGTAATCCAATTCTAATTCAAGATAATCCACTTGTAACCTGGGATAATTTGAGTAATCCGTCGTAATTCAGGAAATTCAGAGTAATTCACTTGTAATCTAAAGTGAGTTAAGTAATCCGGCGTACTTCTGGTAACTTGGAGTAATCCATTCGTAATCCGAAGTAATCGACTTGTAATTCGGAGTAATCGAATTGTCATTCGAATACTGGTAATTCGAAGTAATCCACTTGTATTTGGGGTAATCTAGTTCTAATCAGACTTAATCCACCTGTGAACCGAAGTAAT
>CAKNYM010052563.1:222641-232667 GCA_932195095.1 Andricus curvator
TCTCTCTCTCTCTCTCTCTCTCTCTCTCTCTCTCTCTCTCTCTCTCTAACTATCCAATACTTTTTCTTCTTTGTTTTCTTTGTCTAATCGTAGAGCCTATTGTGTAGCTACGACAGCGCCACCTATTCAGAAGAAATTTGAATTTCACTCAAATATTAACAAAAAATCGTATAGTCAACAATTAATTTTCAACCGTAGTATAACATTTTTGCTTAAAATAAATTGATATTCACTGCTCGTTTTCATTAATATTGCTATGTATATTCGCGTGTGAGATGGCGCTGTTGTCAATGTCAAAGACAGGCTCATTTGATTGCACGACATAATCCGATCAGTCCCATCGGCTTCAGTTGGCATCGGCGCCCCATTGCTGGTCGATGCGAGCTTGCCATCGTGCTTATTTGCTATGTAAATGCGTGTGACTCCCGCTTTGAGTGAACTGTCGCAGCGTCATGACACAGTGGTCGGGTTTACACCGACGAGCGGAAGATTAGTTTCACGCGCGTAGAACTGTTGGTGGGAGAGAAACTTTCGCCTCGGAGAGTGCGTGAAAGAAGGGTTGCCAACTTATAAAATTCATGTACTCCAGCTGATGGAAACTGTCGGTAACGTGGGTCATCAAAGGTAATGATGCACACAAGCCTAAGATTCCGACGGTTCTTCTAAAATTTGAATGATCTAATAATTTTAAAAGTGTTTTTTGTACCAAAAAACGTATTTGGTGCTGCCTGTTAAAAAGGGGATTCGGATTGTTTACTGACTGAAGTCGTAAGTACTTGTTCTTATATAAATTAAGCAAAACAATCATAACCTAAAAGATTTGCTTTCTTCTTACCACTCTGAGTACTTATTTAAACAAGTATTTACGACTCCAGTCAGTAATCAATTCGAATCCCCTTTTCAAAAGGCAGCACCAAATACGTTTTTTGGCACAATAAACACTTTTAAAATTATTAAAATTTAAAAAAAAACAGTCCAAATCTGCGGCTTGTGTGCATCATTACCTACCGAAAGTTAGCGGCAGTTTCGATCAGCTGAAATATCTGAATTTTATAAGTTAACAATCCTTCTTTCACGCGCTTTCCGAGGCGAACGTTTCTCTCGCCCCAACCGTTCTACGCGCGTGAAACTAACCTTCCGCTCGTCGTTGTAAAGCCGACTAGTTAGAAAGGTAGGCCGTTAGAGTACAGCGCCTTACCGCAACGCTCCTATTTTGTCACGTCTGAGTGAACACCAAAAATCCCCCTGCAGCTCCTCTCACCCATACTCGCGGCTCAGCGTCAATTCTCGGAAACACTAAATCCAGAATCACTAAATCCAGATTCGACTGTAATTAAATTTTCTACCAAAAAGATGAAATCTGAACGAATAATGTAATAGTAGATATTTCAAATAAAAAGTATGACTTTTTAATAAAAATTGTTGAATTTTTAACTATATAATAAAATTCTTAACTAAAAGTATAATCGTCAGGATAAAGCATTTGAAAAAAGGAATAAAAATACAAAGAAAATAAATTACTAACAAGAACATTATATCAGGGTAACCTTAAACTTCATTTTCAAAATTCTCTAACTTTGCCAGACCAATTTTTCATTTTCCCTAACCATTAACATCCAAATACCAAAGTTTTAATCGTCTACAATTGTTAACATACAATATTTCACACATGGAATAAAAGAATTTCAAGTCGGAATACAAAAATTCTAATTTATTATAATTGATTATTATTATTAAAAGTGCCTTTTATAGAACTTCCCTGACTTTTGCAATTGGATTGAACTTACTTTCAATATATTGAGAGAAAAAAAATTATTAGTATTGAAAAATCTTAATGAAATTGTTGTTCAATTTGAAGAAAATCTGAAATAAATGAGAAACTTTGAAAAATCTTCGATTGTAGCTCCGCGATTTTCAACGTAATAAAATGAATAATCTCTCATTAAGAAGGTTATCTTTTCTCGTTCAACAGACAAGTTTTAAAAACTATGTTTTCTTTAAACGAATAAAAATTCCAGAAACATGAGCGAAATTCAAGGACTTTTACAGATTTTTCCAAGTAAAAAAGAATTCAAGGACTTCTCCAGGTTTCAAGAATCTCTCGGTGTAATATTTCTCTCCCGACTTCATCCCAGTTTTCTCCCAGTGCAAGTTTCTCCTGGCTTTCTCCCTCCCGGTTCTCCCGGGTGGGTGGCCACCCTGTTTATAAACATTTCAGAGTGCATGGGTGAATAAATCACAGTCTTCCGATAAAGATATTGGAATAAAATCTTTGCTGGTGTTGATGGACATCGAGAACAAGTAATTAGTGAAAGGAAATTTGAGTACCGTACGTTTAAAGAAAGGTTATATAATTTTTTCTGATTTATTGCGCATAAAGTTTAAAGTGCGTGGGCAGGAAAAACGCAGTTTTCCGATTAACATATTGGGATGCAACTTTTTCTGGTATTGTCTGACATCAAGTACAAGTAATGAGAAATAAAATTCGAGAACCGACCGTTTAGAGGAAAATGAGAATTTTTTCCGAATTTTCGTGCACATTTCAGAGGGCGCGCACAGTGGACTGAATCGGGAATTTACTATTCAAAATCACCTACAGCCTACAATTCTTAACCGATTTTCAAATCTTTTGTTTGCAAGTGATCAGCAATAGTTGCATGAGAGCGTCTATGGATTTGATTATGTAATTTTCATCCTTTTCTATTTTTTATATAAATAAACAAAGAGCGAAAATGAGACATTTTTTAATTATTATTTTTTATCTTCAAATAAATAACTTAATTAATCCCATTTTCGATGAAAATGAATGTCGGAGTATCTAAATAATATGAATAATTAGCAGGCTATCGAATCTAATTTTTATAAACAAAGTATATGAACAAAATGTCAGCATCGTGGACATTTTTCTTGCAAATTATATTTGTGAGTTGAAATTGCTTGATTTGATCGACAGGATCATATTTGATCATGAAGATTTATTTTCTGGTATACTTTGTTTATTTTATAAACAAATTATATATACAAATGCATGGGTTAGGCATTTATTGGCAGATAGTAAACGTTTTTCTTTTTTGGTACCTTTAACTTATATTAGTAAAAATATTTAGTGATGAAGATTGGTCATTCGATATTATTTGTTTATTATATCAACAAATTTTATGAACAAATGCATAGTTTGGTCATTTATAGACAGAAAGTGACCGTTTTTATTTTTGATCGTCTTCAAATTATATTAGTGTTGATTCATAGTGATGTAGACTTGTCATCCAATATTATTTGTTTATTCTATTAACAAATTTTATAAACAAATGCATAGTTCGGCAATTTATGGGCAGAAAGTTATTCTTTTTCTCTCTAATCGTCTTCAAATTACATAAGTAGTGATGTTTAGTAACGTCGAATTTCGTCATTCGATATTATTTGTTTATTTTATAAACAAATGCATAGTTTAGCCATTTGTCGACAGAAAGTAATCTTTTCTTATTATTGCCTTCAAACGATATCACTGGAAATATTTTGTGATGTTTTAGAAGAATTTGCTTCCAAGTTGTACTTGTAAATAATTTCAATAAATTCACGATTCATCTAACACATCACGAAATTATTTCCAGTGATATCATTTGAAGGAAATAATAAAAAAAGATGACTTTCTGTCTATAAATGGCTGAACTATTAATTTGTTTACAAAATAAACAAATAGTATGGGAAGAGAAGTTTTCACCGCTAAACATCATCACTTATGCAATTTGAAGACGATCAGAAAGAAAAACAATTACTTTCTGTCTATAAATAGACAAACTATGCATTTGTTTATAAAATTTGTATTTAAAATAAACAAAAAGTATCGAATCACAATTATTCATAACTAAACACCAGCACTTATATAATTTGGAGGCGTTAAGACTGAAAAACAATTACTTTCTCCCCATAAATTGCCAAATTATGCATTTGTTTATAAAATTTACTTTATAAAATAAACAAATAATATCGAATGACAAGTCTGTATCACTAAGAATCACCTCTTATATAATTTAAAGACGATCAGAAAGAAAAACGGTTACTTTCTATCTATAAATAATTCAAATTATGCATTTGTTGATAAAATTTGTTTATAAAATGAAAACGTGATATCGATTGACAATTCTTCGTCACTGAACTTCACTACTCATGTAATTTGAAGACGAGTAGGGAGAAAAACGATTACTTTCTGTCTATAAATAACCAAACTATGCATTTGTTTATAAAATTTGTTCATAAAATAAACAAATGATATCGAATGACCAATCTTTATCACTAAATATTACCACTCATATAATTTAAAGGTAATAAGAAAGAAAAGCGATTACTGTCTGCCAATAAATGTCTAAACTATGCATTTGTTAAGTAAACAAAATTTCATGATCAAATATGATGCTGTCCATAAAATCAAGCAATTTCAACTTACAAATATACTTTGCAAGCAAAATTTCTACGATGTTGACATTTT
Source organism: Andricus curvator (assembly GCA_932195095.1). NCBI lineage: Eukaryota > Metazoa > Arthropoda > Insecta > Hymenoptera > Cynipidae > Andricus > Andricus curvator. The sequence goes on from CAKNYM010052563.1 coordinate 227,128, forward strand.
TTTAATGTAATTTGGTTATAACAGTTAGATTAACAAAGTTATTTATTCAAAAATAACAAATAATTTAAAAATGTCTAATTTTTTCTCTTTGTTTATTTATATAAAAAATAGAAAACGATAAAAATTAAAAAATCTAATCTATAGACGCTCTTATGCAACTATTGCTTCTTCTAAAAAAAAATTTGAAAATCGGTTAAGAATTGTAGGCTGTAGATGATTTTGAATAATAAATTCCCGATTCAGCCCACTGTGGGCGTGGGTGTATAAAAAGCAGTCTTCCTATAGTAATATTGGTAGAAAGCTTTTTGTGGTGCTGCCTGACATCAAATAAAAGTAATTAATAGTGATTTTTAGTACCGCTCACGCTAGCCGTGTAGATAATTTCCGACGGTAATGTATACACTACAACTTGGATTTATGACGGGTCTCGGGCATTGCTCTCAGTGGCCTTGGTGATGTCCATGTAGTTAGCACAACAACCATTAAATATCCAACTTTTGTTTAATGGAATCATTTGGTCATCGTTTGGTCATGTTTGGAAACCAAATTTTGTCGTTTGGACGGAAAAAAATAAAAAAAATATTGAATTTTCAAAATTGGAGTGCTAACTTCACGCTGCACAACAAATATTCATTTTTTTCCAAAATTCTTTCGCCAATCGTTTTGATGTCCTTTCGCCGCGTTTGGAAAATCACTTTTGATGTTTGGACGTCAAAGTTGTGAGTTATTGAATAAAAAAGTCATTAGCTCAATACTCGCGAGCGGCTCCTTCTCAAGTGGTAGTGACCTTTTTTGGTCAGCCATTACCTTAAATAGAATATTATGAGTCAGGCAAGCTGACAAGAAAATTTTTCAAAAAATAAAATTCTTAGAAGACATGCATGATTTCAGCCCATTTTCATTCTTATGAAGCGGGGCTAAAGTTCTAATTTTCAGGAGTAAAAAGTGACTTCATACGCAAATGATAAAACATTATGCATCTGTGAGCACGCATTTTGCTTTAATTGACGCCCTCACCGCAAAAACTATGGTACAGAAAATTTCCAAAAAATTTTAAAATTTTTGGATCATCTAAATTTCCGTATATTTTTTAAAATTTCTAAGTTGTTAAAAATTGATAAAATGTTTAAAACTTCTAAAATTATAAAAATGATCAAAATTTCTGAATTTTATAAAATGTTCCAATTTTCTAAAATTTCTAAAATTTCTAAACTTATCGAAATTTCGAATATTCCTGAATTTTATCAAATGTTCAACATTGCTATAATTATTCAAATTTTAAAAATTATCACAACATCTAAAATGCTGAAAATTTGTTGAATCGTCACAATTTCTAAAATTTCTAAAATGTTCCAAACTTATGAAATTATCAAAATTTTAAAAATGTTCCGAATGTTCAAAAAAATTAAATTTCTAAGATGATCCAAATTTGGTAAATTATCCAAATTTCTAAAATGTTCTAAATTTATATATTGGCAAAATTTCTAAAATGATAAAAACGTCTCAAATTTTCAAATTTTATAATATTACAAAAATTTATTTAAAAAATTCCAAAATATTAAAAATTTCAAAAATTATTAAAATTGCAAAATTATCAAAATTTCTAAACTGTACAGAATTTGTAAAAAAATTTAAAATTTCTAAAATGTTCAAAATTTTTAAATATGTTAAAAAAATGTTTAATTATCAAAATTTCTGAAATTTCGAAAATGTTCTACATTTCTAAAAATATAAGAATTTCTAAAATTATCAACATTTCTAGAATTAATAAAATTTTTCCAAATTTCTCAATTTTTCGAAATTTACCAATTTTTCTAAAATTTCTTAAATGTTCCAAACTTGTAAAATTATCAAAATTTCTAAACTTTTCAAAATTTATAAAATTATCAAAATTTCTAAACTTTTCAAAATTTATAAAATTATAAAAACGTCTCAAATTTTCAAAATTTATAATATTACCAAAATTTATAACAAAATTTCAAATTGTCTCAAAATTTTTTAAATTTCTAAAATGTTCTACATTTCTAAAAATATAAGAATTTCTAAAATTATCAACATTTCTAAAACTAATAAAATTTCTCAATTTTTCAAAATTTCTAAAATTTCTAAAATGTTCCAAACTTGTAAAATTATCAAAATTTCTAGACTGTTCAAAATTTGTAAAAAATGTAAAAATGTCTAAAATGTTTAAAAAATTTTAAATAATATGTTAGAATAATTTTAAATTATCAAAATTCCTAAAATGTTCTACATTTCCAAAAATATAAAAATTTCTGAAATTATACCAAAATTTCTAATGTTTTAAAAGTTTCTAAATTTTTTTAAATTCTAAAATTTTGTATTAATTTTTTTTATTCTATAAGTTTGGAACATTTTAGAATTTTTAGAAATTTTGGGAAATTTAGATAATTTGAACACTTTATAAAATTCAGAAATTTTTGAAATTTTGAAAATATACGGAAATTTAGATCATCCAAAAACAATTTTTTGGACATTTTCTGTACTATAGTTTTGGAGATGAGGAGGTCGATTAACACAAAATGCGTACTCACAGATGCATAATGGTTTATCATTTGCGTATGAATTAACTTTTTACTCCTGAAAAGTAGAACTTTAGCCCCGCTTCATAAGAATGAAAATGGGCTGAAATAATGCATGTCTTCTAAGAATTTGATTTTTTGAAAAATTTTCTTGTCAGGCTGTCAGACTCATAATATTCTATTTAAGGTAAGGGCTGACCAAAGAAGGTCGCTACCACTGGAAAAGGAGCCGCTCGCGAGTATTGTGCTAATGACTTTTTTATTCGATAACTCACAACTTTGACGTCCGAACGTCAAAAGTGAGTTTCCAAACGCGACCAAACGACATCAAAATGATTGGTGAAAGAATTTTTGAAAAAAATCAATATTTGTTGTGCAGCGTGAAGTTAGCACTCCAATTTTGAAAACTCAATATTTTTTTGAGTTATTCCGTCCTACCGACAAAATTTGGTTTCCAAAGATGACCAAACGATTCCATTAAGTCCATGCGACCTCACAAATTTTTTTCACATTTTTTTCAAAACCAACTTACGTTCACACAACACGCAACATCGAGTTGAAAATTTGGGAAACTAAATATGAAGCACTAAGAAACGCGGGTCTGGTCTAAAATTTTCATAATTATATGGCCAACGGCCATACCACGCTGAAAAACCCAGTTCTCGTCAGATCACTGAAGTTAAGCAGCGTTGGACGCGGTTAGTACTTGGATGGGTGACCATTCAAGAATACTGACATGAGTGCTGTTGGCACATCGTGGGTGTGGTGAGCCCACACTTGTAGTTATTTATAACTACAAGAAAAACCTAGAAACACTACCCGAATCGGGTAGTGTCACGCCTACCCTGAAAGGGAAATGGTTTAATGGTATAGAATATAACTCGATATTGCGTTTTGTGTGAACGTAAGTTGGTTTTGAAAAAAATTTGAGAAAAAATGTTGAGGTTACGCTCGCATGGCCTTAAACAAAAGTTGTATATTTTATGATTTTTGTGCTAACTTCACGGACATGCCTTGGCGTAGATCCAGACTCTCATCGCGGCATCAATTCTCGGAAGGACATAAATCCGGACGTCTTAAATCCAAGATCTAGTGTATTTTTATTTATAAACGTTACGAACTTCAGTGACATAATAAAATTAAGATTTGCTGAAGCTTTGTGGAATATAGACTTAAAAGATAAATGATTAAAATGATTGAATTATCATTGAAAGGTTTGAATTCTAATTTGCATGCATGTGCAGGTATTTTGTTGGTAGGAACATAGTGATAAGAGCAGTGCGAACTCTGAAAGCCGGGGACGTTGTCGCTGAAAATTATGGTCCCGTATTTACCAAGAGAAACCTAGCAGAAAGACAAAGGAGTCTTGCTGGCAGATATTGGTTTAAATGTTCCTGTACCGCTTGTAGAGAAAACTGGCCAACGTTTGACAGTATGACCAACATTTCTGCTAGACTAAGGTAATATGACCCATTTGCAAACTACCACAATCAAAACAGGAAATCAGGGTGTCTACCCGACGTATGATTTTAAATTCCCGGCTTTCTGCCGGTCAACTTAAAAGGGTTCAAAATATTTAAATAATTTCAAACTATTCTCAAAGTTTACAAGAGACTTATAAAAATTCTGAATTCAAACAAGGATTTTTAAAATTTTTCCTTCTTCTAAATCAGGATTACAATTATTTTCCGAAATTTCCGTTCCATATCAAAAATTTTCTGTTCCAATTCAGATAATAGCATGGATCACTGCGCTAAAGGAGCTCACAAAAGGAGGAAATAGGGTACCTAATATTTTCACGAAAAAGGGGTAAAATAGGGGAATGATCAAACATTTATTTTTACGCTGCAGAATCCAAACAGAAAATCAGGGTACCTACCCGGTGTATGTATGACTTCAAATTCCCGGGAATTTCCCAGTTTTCCCGCGGTCAATTGTGAACTTTGCCCACTCAGTCTAAAAGAGTTCAAATTATTTGAACAATTTCAAACAATTTTGAAAGATTTAAAGAGATTTCTAAACATTTCAAAAGATTTCAAGGATTTCTGATTCGAAACAGGGAATTCAGGGGAAGAATTATAATTCTGAATTGGAACATCAGATCATTTTTTGTCATAAGAATTAAAACTCTGATTTGGAACTGACTTTTCAAAAGAACTAGAACATTGTGCGCGCTACACACGCACTGATTAACCTTTCTTTAGAAAAAAACTCGGTTTATTTTCCAAAAATTTGTTATGAATTTACAGAAAATCTTATATGATTTGAGAACATTGTTATCAAAAAAAAACATTGTTATTCCTTATTATAGCGACAAAATTCCAGTAAATTCAATATGAATGACAACGTACTTTTAATTATTTTTTTAAATTTCAAAAACATAAAAAATACATTTTCAAGGTATTTCCGGATCATCAAGGTAGAATTAAATTCGATTACTTGAATTTGATTCGAACTTTCTATAATATTCTTTTTATCGCGTTTTCTGGCCATATTTGTCACATAAATGTATTAAATTATTTTGTTTTCATATCAAAATTTTTTTTCAAGCTCAAAAGTAGTGTGACAAATTTCACATCAGAACTTTACATTTTAGAGGTTTTCCATATTTTTCAAGATAAATACCTCATAGAAAGAAAAACTAAAAAATCTGGAATTTAAAGGGTATTTAAATCAGTTCTTACTCGAATCAACCTTTAAATTTGATTTCATACATCGATCAGCGTTTATCTTTTTATGTTTATTTTTCAAACTAAATTCACGTCTATCTTTTTCAATACCCTCTTCTCTATTTCTCTGACAATCTAAATCCTCATCTATCTTTTTCAATCACGTCTTTGCTATAACATCCTATACTACATCTATAAACGTCTATCTTTTTCCATCTATTTTTCAATCGAAAATCATGTTTATCTTTTTCAATCTCCTTTTCTTGATCTCATACTATCCTGCATCTATCAACGTCTATCTTTTTCTATCTCTTTATTAATATAAATTCAC
>CAKNYM010052563.1:232677-242963 GCA_932195095.1 Andricus curvator
CTGACACTATCCTACGTCTATCAACGTCTATCTTTTTCTATTTTTTTCAATCTAAATTTACGTCTATCTTTTTCAATACCCTCTTCTCTATCTCTCTGCCAATCTAAATTCCGTTTATGTTTTTCAATCTCGTCTTCTCTATCACATCCTATACGACATCGGTCAACCTCTATATTTTTATATCTATGTATCAATCTAAATTAACGTCTATCTTCTTCAATCCCCTCTTCTTTTTCTCATCCTATCCTACATTTATCAACGTCTATCTTTTTCTATCTCTTTGTTCATATAAATTAACATCTATCTTTTTCAATCCCCTCCTTTCTATCTTATCCTATCCTTCATCTATCCATATAAATAGTCTTCTGTCTCTCTGTCAATCTAAATTCCCGTCTATCTTTTTCAATCACCTCTTCTTTATCTCATCCTATCTTCATCTATCCACGTCAATCTTTTACTATCTCCCTGTTAATGTAATATCGCGTCTACCTTTTTCAATATCCTCTTCCCTATCTCATTGTATCATACATCCATCAACGTTTATGTTTTTCTATTTTTTTCAATCTAAATTCAGCTCTATCTTTTTCAATACCGTTTTCTCTATCTCTCTATCAATCTAAATTCCCGTCTACGTTTTATAATCTCGTCTTCTCAATCACATCCTATACTACATCTATCAACGTCTATATTTTTCTATATATTTTTCAATATAAAATCACGGCTATCTTTTTCAATCTCATCTTCTTTCTCTCATCCTATCCTACAACTATCAACGTCTATCTTTTGCTATCTCTTTGTTAATATAAATTCACGTCTATATTTTTCAATGCCCTCTTCTCTATCTCAGCCTATCCTTCATCTATCCACGTCAATCTTTTTCTATCTCTCTGTCAATCAAAATTGCCGTCTATCTTTTTCAATCTCCTTCTCTTTATCTGACACTATCCTACGTCTATCAACGTCTATCTTTTTCTATTTTTTTCAATCTAAATTTACGTCTATCTTTTTCAATACCCTCTTCTCTATCTCTCTGCCAATCTAAATTCCGTTTATGTTTTTCAATCTCGTCTTCTCTATCACATCCTATACGACATCTGTCAACCTCTATATTTTTATATCTATGTATCAATCTAAATTAACGTCTATCTTCTTCAATCCCCTCTTCTTTTTCTCATCCTGTCCTACATTTATCAACGTCTATCTTTTTCTATCTCTTTGTTCATATAAATTCACATATATATTTTTTAATCCCCTTTTTTCTATCTTATCCAATCTTTTTTTTTGTCTATCTCTCTGTCAATCTAAATTTCCGTCTATCTTTTTCAAACTCCTCTTCTTTATCTCATCCTATCTTACGTCTATCAACGTCTGTCTTGTTCTATCTCTTTATTAATATAAATTCACGTCTATATTTTTCAATCCCCTCTTCTCTATCTCAGCCTATCCTTCATCTATGCACGTTAATCTTTTTCTGTCTCTCTGTCAATCTAAATTCCCGTCTATCTTTTTCAATCTCCTTCTGTTTATCTGACACTATCCTACGTCTCTGAACTTCTATCTTTTTCTATTTTTTTCAATCTACATTTACGTCTATCTTTTTCAATACCCTCTTCTCTATCTCTCTGCCAATCTAAATTCCCGTCTATCTTTTTCAATCTCCTCTTCTCTATCTCATTCTATCCTACGTCTATCAACGTTTATCTTTTTCTATTTATTTTTTAATCTAAATTCACGTCTATCTTGTTTAATCCTCTCTTCTCACCCTTCAAAATTTGTTGTCATCTGCAGGTGTCCAACAAAAGGATGCAGCCGGCTTTTTGCACAACCACGTGAAGAGAACAAATTGTTGAAATGTCTTGTATGTCAGAAAAAAATAAACCTTGACCATCGGATGGCAGAACTACAAGAGACTGAAACATTATACACAGAGGGACTAAATTTAATGGAATTGGAGCACACAGAGGAAGCTATAAAGAAATTTATAGAAGCATTGAAGAAGTTTCATCAAGTTGCATCTCCTCCTCATCGAATGACACATTTGGTGGAAATTGCTCTAGCAACTTGCATGGCTGATGGTGGCAATATTTGGAGACCAAAGTGTTAAATTTCAAAGCTTTCAAAGGGCTTTAAAGAACTTTTGAGTGGTTATTAGTAGACAGGATACTAAAGTTGTGAGAGCCTGAAAATTTAAGGGGACTCGTATACAGATTGTATATAGCATATACATAATTATATATAATCTATGTAGCAGCGAATCGACAGCTTTCCGTGTAAGCTGTAACATAATACCTTCTAAAGCAGAAGTAAAAAGGGTAAATTTCCAACAGAATTTAAAAAAGAAATTTTCCCTATGATTTGGAATAAAAATTCTTCAGCGAATGCGATTTCACAACCAATTGCTGTTTTTAACCCGTTTTCGGATTGGGCTAAAAAAATCATATTCAAAATTCCCTGACCATTGATATTTAAAGACCAAAATTCTAATCTTGTAACATTTTCAGACTGCACAGCCCAAAATGCTCTCAAGCCAAAGGAAGTAGGGTGACTTTTTACGAAAATAGGGGAATAATAGGGAAATAAATTCTTTTCAATTAAATCAATGTAGATACCAAAACGCTTTAAATTCATCAGACTTAAAGTCGAAATATATTGCATTTTCAACAAAATAGCGGAATTTTCAACCAAAAAAGATGAATTCATTTTTAACCAAACAGTTGAATTTTCCACCAAATAATTAAATTTTCAAGCCAAAAGGGCAAATTTTTAGAAGACAGTTAAATTTTCAACCAAAAAGTTAATTTTCAAACAAAAATAGTTGCACCTTCAACAAAATAGTTGCACTTTCAACCAAATAGTTGCATTTTCAAGCTGAAAAGATGAATGTTAAACAAAATATGTAGTTGAATTTTCGACCAAGAAAGATGACTTTCTGACAAAATAAATTAATTTTCAACAAAATAATTACATTTTTAACCAAATAGTTGAATTTTTAATTTATAAAGAATGAATGCAAAGCCCAAAGTAGAATAGTTAGGTTTTCAGATAAACAAATTAATGTTCATATAGTTAAAGTTGTAACTAATTAGATAGATTTTCAACCAAGAAGATTAATATTTTGCCAAAAAAAGACGAATGTTCAACAAAATACGTGATTTTTCAACTAAAAAGAAAAATTTTCAACCAAAAATGGAATAATTAAATTTTGAAACCAAAGAGAGGAATTTTCAATTAAAATTATGAATCTACAACAAAAAAAGAGAAATTTTTAACAAAATAGTTAAATTTTCCAACAACAAGATGAATTTTCAACTAAAATGATGAATCTTCAACAAAGAAAGGCATTTTTAACGAATTAGTTCAGCTATAAACCAAGCAGTTGAATTTTCAAACTAAAAAAGATAACGTAAAGGTACCTATCATGAGACAAATTTTGAGGGGGTTTCAAGAGTTTCATTAATATTTGAACGATAGTAGAATATATTTTCAAAATGTTTATATCAATGAATGCGCTGATCTTTTCTGAATGCGAAAAGCCTATTAAAAGTTTAATTTAGTGTGAGCAAAGTTATTATATTTATGAAAAACCGGAACGACCTTTATGTACCTATTATGAAACAACTTTTGGGCTCTTGTGCCGGTGTTGCATAATGCATGTCTATATTATGGAACAGCAAAGAAATGTGTTTTTTTAAATAATAATATGGCTTATTTTATATTATTTCCTATATTAAATCGAACTAAATAGCACAAAGAACTTTTATTTCAATCGTTCATGCAGATAAATAAATTGAATACAAGTTTTCGTTCAAATTAGCAAACCTAACCTATAAAGGGTAGTTTTCGTGAACGAAGTGAATTATATTTTATTTTTGCTGAAAAATGTTTGTTATAGGGAATGAATTTTTATTTAGGTGAATGAAAAAGAGGAAAAAACCATGAAGGATGAAGTGAAAACTTAAGAAACTTGGTCAAAGTGAAGTGTAAATGAAATATTAGGTTAAGTATCCTTCTCGTTTTTTTTCTTTTATCGTACTTAATAATAACTTCCTGTGATTTATTGAATATTCGTTCTTTTTCGTAGAAAATTAATCTTCTTGGTTGAAACTTCATATTTTTCTTTGAAAATTCAACAGTTTGTTTAAAATTCGTTTTCTTTGTTGACTGAAAAGTATTTTTTAATTGAAAACTCAACTATTCTTGAAAATTGGTTTGTTTTCGTTGAAGATTCGTCATTTTAACTGAAAATTCATCTCTGATTGAAAATTTAACGACCTTGTTGAAAATCAATGTTTCTAACTGAAAATTTATATTCCAGTTGAAAATTCGTTTTTTGTTGTTGTTAGAAATTAGTTTTTTAAGCAGAAAATGTAACTATTCTATTTTTGGTTAAAAATGCATATTTTTTGAACGAAAATTTAACTGTTTGATAATTGATCTTTTTTATTTGAAAATTGAAATATTTTGTGAAAATTGTTTGTACCTTTTTGGTATAAAATTCAACTATTCCAGTTGAAGATTCATAGTTTTAGTTGAAAATTCATCACATTGGTTGAAAATTGAACTGTTTGATTGAAAATCCGTTTTTTTTTCGTTAAAAATTAATTTGTTTAACTTAACGTTTAACTATTCTATTTTTTGTTGAAAATTCTTCGCTATTTTTGTTGTTGTAAAATTCAACTATTGCTTAAAAATTTATCATTTCCAGTTGCAAATTCAACAACAGAAAATTAATCTTCATGGTTGAATAATCATCTTTTTGGTTGAAAATTCAACCATTTTAGTGAAAGATTTATCATTTTAGTTGCAAATCTATTTGTTTGGTTTAAAATTCAATTATTCCAGTTGAATATTCATCATTTTATTTGAAAACTGATCACTTTGGTTAAAAATTCATATTTTTCCTTGAAAATTCAATAGTTTGTTTTAAATTTGTTTTCTATGTTGACTGAAAAGTATTTTTTAATTGAAAACTCAACTTTTCTCGAAAATTTGTCTTTTTTGGTTGAAGTTGACTGTTTTTTAATTAAAATTAAAATCTTTTTTGGTTGAAATTTCAGTTATATTACACTGTTCGTTGAATATTCATCTTTTTTAGTTGAAAATTTAACTCCTTCGTTAAAATTGTAACTATTTTGCTCGAAATTAATTCTTTTCGTTGAAGTTTCATCATTTTAATTGAAAATTCATCTCTGATTTGAAAATTTAACGTCTTTGTTGAAAATCAATTCTTCTAACTGAAAATTCAAGTATTCCAGTTGAAAATTCTACTATTTTGTTAAAAATTCGTTTTTTTTGTTAGAACTTAGTTTTTTTAAACAGAAAATTCAACTATTCTATTTTTAGTTAATAATGTATCTTTTTTGGATGAAAATTTAACTGTTTAATTGATAATTGATCTTTTTTATTTAAAAATTGAAATATTTGGTGAAAATTGTTTGTATTTTTTGGTATAAAATTCAACTATTCCAGTTGAAGATTCATCATTCTAGTTGAAAATTCATCACATTGGTTAAAAATTGAACTGTTTGATTGAAAATCCGTTTTTTTGTTGTTAAAAACTACGTTTTTAACTTAACGTTTAACTATTCCATTTTTTGTTGAAAATTGTTCTCTATTTTTTTTTTGTAAAATTAAACTATTGGTTAAAAATGTATCATTTTTAGTTGCAAATTCAACGACTTGGTTGTAAATTCATATATTGTGTTGAAAATTCGTTTTTTTTTTGTAGAAAATCAATTTTCATGGTTGAATATTCATCTTTTTGGTTGAAAATTCAACCATTTCAGTTGAAGATTCATCATTTTAGTTGAAAATTTACCTGTTTGGTTTAAAATTCAATTATGCCAGTTGAAGATTCATCATTTTATTTCAAAATTTCTCACTTCGATTGAAAATTAAACTATTTTGTTAAAAATCCGTTTTTTTTAAATTAATTTTTTTTCTCAAAGTTTAAGTATTATATAATAATAACATAACATAAGCTGTATTAATATAATAAAAAACGCATGTTATTGCAAACGTTCCTCTGTTCCATAAATAGGAGCAAGCGTTGAAAACATGTGCGTCGATATGAAACACCCATGTTTCTCCGTTCCATAAATACGGATCGTCTTGAAAAAGGTGTACGTATTATGAAACAACTAATTAATAAATAAAGTTGTTTGCAAATGAAGAAAAAGTGGAGTAATCTCAAATCTATACCTTAAGCTGTCATTTAATCTATTACACATGTGAAATAATCGAAATTTGTGAATACACGAGGTAAAACAAATTATACGTATCAAGCCTTCTGTCTTGGATAAATGGCAGTCAATTTTCCCAAGTTTGGAGGTTACATAATTAAAATTATTCTTTAGTGTTTAAAACATTAGAACCATGCTTGTTTTTTATATAAATGAAAAGCCTAACTTTCATACTTGCTAATATAATAATTTGTACTCAAAAATATACTTTTAAATTATTTATAAATCGAATTATTTGTCAAACTGTTTCATAATTGGGACATGATTCATGATGACCTTTACCTTAAATTCTCAACGAAAAATGTAATACATAATTGGTATTTCAACCAAAAAATATTTTAATTTTAAATAAAAAACAGTTGAATTCATTAAAAAAAGGACTAATTTTTAACAAAATAGTGGAATCCTCATCCAAAACAGATTAACTTTCAACCAAATAGTTACAGTGTTAACGTTAAAAATTCAGTTACATTTTTAACCAAATAATAGAATTTTTAACAAAAAGAGATGAATTCTGAACCAAAAATACAATAGTAGAATTTTCAACCAAAATGAAAAAATTTTAACCAAAAATAGTTGGATTTTATTATTGGGATGTTTTAATTTAAAAAAAAAATGAGAAAAATGGGAAAAGGGGGAAGTTCGTTGAAAACAGGGGGGGGGGGGTGGAGTTCTTTTAAAAAGGTGAAGTCTGCATTTTTATAATATAGAATCTTTTATGAATAAAATTTCAAAAAAATTAATTTAAATTTATAAGCTTTTAATTTATTATTTTTCACAGTTACTTAGATGTTTCTTACATAAATTCCCTGACTTTTGAATTTTTTAAAAATCCCTAACTTTTGCATGACTTTCTCTGACCAACAAACATCCCTGACTTTCCCCTGATTTTCAGGTTTTCCCTGACCTGTGGCCACCATGCCCGTGTTACAAATTTAAATTAATTTTAAAAATTATTTGAATTTGTATGAATAAAGTTTAATTGTTTAATTGTGTCTTATAACGAAAAACTACTCTATAGATAACCATCTTATTATAATTTATGATAAATAGTAGAACTATATCATCCCAGAAGACTAACGAAACAAGAACCTGAATATCTAACTAGATTTCAGATGCAGATGATGCTGCCGGACTAAATCCAGTTGTGACTACTTAATTTGAACAAACAGGATTTGTGGTAATGAAGGTAAGCTAAACTTAGACTATAGTATCTGATAAAATTTTTAAATGCACAGTTTTTAATGCTTTTTGATGAAATTCCATTCTTGCGATATCAAATATTTAACAAATGAAAAATATAAACATTTTAAATAAAGCTTCAAATTCGTCCTGCTTTTCTCCCGGTCAATATTTACAAACTAATAAAAGCTCAATAGTTTATTTTAATGGATTCGATTCAATAATGAAAATACACTACCGCCATTTAATATGTGGAGATCGACCAACAATATTAATTTGTTACAAAAAAACGATAAGAAAGTGCTCAAAAATGTAGATTTCGCGCAAGATTGACATTTTTGGATTTATGAATACGTTTCGGGGTACCGTGAGTGTGCGTTAGTGGTGTTACCTCTATCCCAACCCCTCAGAAGTTATCCCGAAAATCCCAAAAAGTGATTTTTTCCAACTTTCACTCTCCAACACGAAAAAAAAATCCAATGCATTTTTAGACCACCCTACACAGGGAAAAAGTTGTCGAAACTTTACTTAACTGTCTATGTATGTCTATGAATAGGTCACAAATTTCTAAGATAGCCACGAGAAAAGAGAGGCATGTTATTAATACGTTCTTTTTTTTGTGGACTGCCAAATTATGGCCTATACTGTAGGTATGTGTCAATAAATTCAGCCACAACACTATAAATAGCTTCCTGAGAGAGATTATGTTTCCTGTGGGGAAGTAGTATCGCAATTACCCCCGCCATTTGCAGATAACAGAGGAAGACCATGAAAGATTTCGCGACCAACATTTAGTTTCTTTCTTTGGGTTGACACCACCAAATATATTTAAAAAGGTTACTCTGTGAAATCTAAAGGAGTGTTTCGTCAAATTTAGTAAAGCAATGGGAAATACTCTGAATAATACTACTATCTATATAACCGTCGATGATAGTGATATCGAGATTCAAGATTTTTATTATTATTATTATTATTTTTAATTGATTGATTCAGGTTTCTATATTCTCTAAGGCACGCTTTTGCATATACTATACCCTATACAATTATCTTTATTCTCAGCATAATTGGCAATCTCATTATCTGTATTGTTATTACAACAAATGCAACGTTGCAGAATGCAACAAATTGCTATCTCTTCAGTTTATCAGTCTCCGACGTAATGTTGGTTTTAAGTGGTAAGTAGGATATCTTAAAGATATTTTTTATAACAAATTTGGAAAAAACACTGCTGACAGTTGACAACTGCATCAAAAGTCGTGAATATGGTTAATAATATCCTTTCTCATCTTAGGATCTTTCATTGAAGTTTTTGAAGCACAAACACCTTTTTCTTGGCGAAAGGCACCTTGTGTAATTTCCTACTTCTTACACAGAGCGTAAGGGTTAAAATAATTTAGAATTTACAGGATAAAATACCTCCGTTATTTCAAATTTATACTAACTCTTTCAGATCTTACAATGCGTCAGTCCTAACAGTACTGGCGTTTTCTATAGAGCGCTGCTTGGCGATATGTCATCCTTTTTCCTTCAAGGCAATCAGTGGAATTAAAAGATCAATCGGAATAATCTTGGCCATATGGATCATTTTCTTTATCTCAGCATATCCAGAATTTTATCGAGATTTCTATAGTACAAATTTTATCTTCCTTATGAATTCAGTATTAAATCTAGAGTAAGTAAAAAGTAAACCTTAAAATTGAATTAATAGTACTTTCAGGATGGCCTTAAATTCCTTAGGTAACTTAATTTATTATATTGAGGTGAACGCAAAATCATTCGGTCTTGGAAAGTAGTGATTTAAGGTAAAAAATGAACGTAAAAGCCGCATGACTAATTAAATTTTTTTATAGTAAGTATAAAATAGCACAAAAGTATTAAAAATCAGAGGAGCATGTTTCTAAAATAACAGTGTAATTGGTTCATAGAACTCTTCTTTCGGAAAGTATTTTGATAGAGTCAACCGTCTCTTAGAATTATGAAAAGAATCACAGAATTCGATTTTGAGAAAATAGTATCCTCAAAACCCATATGCGAAAGGAGAGGGAAAATGAACATTGTGCCTAGATTAAAAATTTGTAGAGTTGCCCAAGAACCGAACTTTTATTGAGAACGGCAACAAGGTCTACGGCTTAACGTCTCTGTTTATTAAATTTAGAAAGGAAATTCAAAACATAAACTTAAAAAAGTTAAACTTAAAAAAATTATATTGTGTAACAAAATTGCACAAAAGGCTTAAAAAGTATGCTTCCAAAAATAATTTTTTTACAAAAACATATAGTCAAGAAAGTCAATTTGTGTAACATAATTGCACAAAAGGACTTAATATAAGAAAAGTATGTTTCTAAACAACAACGTGATCGGTTCATTAATGATTAATTTTCATTAAATTATGAAGAAATTTCTTGAATTCAGCGATATGTAACTCAAAACATGTCGCTAACGAGACGAATTTGAAAATAAAAAACATTAATTCTTAACAGTTAAGACATTTTGTTTTGATCACTGATAATCAAATTGAGTGTTGTGTAATACTTCGGTTTGAACTCCCCAAAAAGACCAAAAAAAAATAATTATATTCTTTTTGCTCACTGGATTTATGGACAGAAACAACAAAAGATTTATCATCATAGCTTGAAATTGAAGTTTCCTTCAGTTTAATTTCACAATGAATTTCACAGAGATTGACGACAAACAAATTCAAAAGATCGGTTCATGAAGATGTTGTACATAAAGAAATCAAAAATAGGTATTAACAAAGGTAAAGAACTAAACTATAATACAAAAAATTGGATCCGGGCTATCAACAGAAGGTTACTATATATATATATATATATATATATATATATATATATATATATATAT
>CAKNYM010052563.1:242973-253200 GCA_932195095.1 Andricus curvator
TATATATATATATATATATATATATATATATATATATATATATATATGTGTGTATATACGCAAATATACATAAATGTAACTGCGCATTCATACACATACTCATATAAATTTTAATTATGAAATTAAGTATTACCAATGTGTGATTTCGAGGGTAGGATTTGATGTGTTGAATAAGTAACCAAAAAGGAGTTTGCTAAAATGAAATTGTAAAGGTGCATTTCTAATGGTTATAGGTATTTTGTTCCAAAGGCGAGCACCACGAATAACAAAGGACCTTTGCATTTTACACGTGCGGTGTGGCTGAATTTTTAATACTGTTTTCCTTTCACGGAGTTTGGAATGTATTGGTTGATCTTTGTCAATGAAATGAAAGAGGTTGAGAAGATAGTGCGGGGCTTCATTACTGAATAGGCTATAAAGTAAATTACCCATAAAAAATTGTCTTCTTTTGGCGACGTTAAGGAGTCCTGCTCTTTCTCTATACTGAGTAATATGTTCACTTTTGAGGATGTTAACATATAGATGAACCTAATGCAAGCATTAAGCGTACGCTCAAGCTTAGCATTCAGCTCATCAGTAATATCGTCATATACCACGCAGCCGTAGTCTAAGAAAGGAAGGATCAGGCTTTTAACTAGGAGGATACGCGTTGAAGTAGGAAGTGGTTCTTTATTCCTGTTAAGCTGTTGGAGGACTCTAAAGGTTTTCCTTGAGATATCCGCAACGTGTTCATTCCATGTAAGAGAGCGATTAAGAATAGAGCCTAAACCTTTCACAGAATCCACAAAGGGAATGAGATGCCCATCGATCAAGAGAGGAGGCAAGGTTTCAATTGTTGCAAGTGAAGGAGAGGAAGAAGGTCCTATGATTATAGCCTTAGTTTTAGCAGGGTTAAGAGTGAGACCGTTTGTCAAGGCCCACTGCACCACCAAATCAATATCCTCCTGTACCTTTTGAAGTAAGCTCTTAAGAGTGGCAATAGGCCCGGAGAGGTAAAGCTTGAAATCATCAGCATATTTGTGATAGTTTCAATGTCGAAGTTCACTACCAAGTTCAGATGTATAAATATTAAATAGAGTAGGTGCAAGTGTGGAACCTTGAGGGACACCACTCTTAACCTCCCCACAGTCAGAACGCTCGCCATTGCTGATTTGTACTCTTTCACAACGATTACTAAGATAAGATTCAAACCACTTCACAGCCATATTTGAGAGGTGAAGTGATTTGAGCCTAGTCAATAGCAAATTATGGTTAACTGTATCAAACGCCTTAGAAAAGTCAAAAAGAACAACAACCGTTATTTTCCTTCTATCAATTGCCAGTTTAAGGTCAGAAGTTACTTTAAGTGTAGTTGTAAGAGTCCTATGCCTGGCACGAAACCCAGATTGCATTGGGTCCATTAAATTGTTAGTTTCAATATGTGCAGTAAGTTGCTGATGGACAATGCGTTCGAAAGGTTTAGACAAGGCACAGAGGATGGATATCTTTGGGAGAGGTAGGGTTAGAAATTTTAGGAACAGGGCGAATAATCGCCTCTTTCCAAGTATCAGGAAATATTCCCACCTGTAGACATGCGTTATAGATATGCAAGAGAATAGGACAAATGACTGGTAAAGCTAAGCGAATCATTTTAATTGAAATACCATCAGAACCTTGAGCATTTGATTTTACCTCTAAGAGTTTTTTAATTAGGGTTTCTTGCGATATGTCAGAAAAGAATAATTTAGTATCATCAAAGGTAGAGGGAACTGCGAAAGAGGAAGGAGTGTTGTTTGCAAGGAGTGTGGGTTTTGTAGTGAAGGCTGTTAAAAGTTCTGCGGGTGAAAAATTGTTTTCAGGAGCCAAGTGTTTTGGAGGAATAAGTCCAAGTCGTCTTAAGAGAAACCAGATGTTTTCATTTTTATTCCTGTTTTTAATAGAATTGTAATTATATTGATTGTATGAATCCCTGATTTTGGTTTGAACTAAGTTTCTCAGTTTACGAAATTCGGCTTGAATAATATTATTTTTTGTTCTTTTAGCCAATCTACGTTTTTTCTCTCTTTCTTTCATCAAGTCTTTGATATAAGATGTAATCCAAGAAGTGGACTTCTTTTTTGCTTTCACTCAGAGAAATGTCCTTTTGTGACAAAAGGATGTTTCTTGAAGTAAATGGAATTTCCTCTCAAATTTAAGGTTGAGAAGATTTTTATTTGTCTCAACAGGAATCCATTTGCAGCAAAAATTTTCCTTATGCGACTAACTTCACCTACTCTTGCAGCCAAATAATTCTGTTTGTATAAAAAATATATTCACTTTGTTCAAAACAAAACAGGCAAGAGGACCATGCTTTTGTTCCAAGACAACTTTTTCTCTGAGTGTTAAGGGTATGAAGAGGGGCAAATTTGTCAAAAGCTGAAGTTAAAAATTTTGTGAGATAAACAACCTTTCTATTTATATCTTATTCAATAAAAATTCTTTTCCAATCATAAGTGGAGAGGTGCTCGAGAAATTCGGCTTCATTTATATTTTTAAAATTGCGTATAGACAGAGGAGATAAACTAGAGGAAGGATCAAAGGAGAACTGGTGTTGAATGCTGATAAGGTCGTGGTTTGAGAGGAATGAGATTGAGTGTTGAGCAGAAGAAAATACCTTGTCTAGATCATCAACAATCATCATGTCAATCCATGTACTAGAATGATCGGTGTGGTGCGTAGTATTATGTGGAACTATAGATAATCCGGCGGAGAACACTACTGATTTTAAATAGTTAGTTAAATTGTTGGTGGCATTACGATTTGTGTTTAAGTCACCAGTAAGTACAATGTTATTATAATTTGGTATGAGGTCGAAAATATCAGTCTCAAGTTCCCTACAGTAGGAGGCATTAGGAGGTTTGTAAATCACACCCACCAACATGCTGTCATGAGAGGAGGATACCTTGATAAAAAGGTATTCAGCAATAGGGTAATTGGCAGGAGGACTCATTCCAACCTGTACACCCCTTAAGCTGTCATGAATGTAGAGACAGACCCCACCCCCTCTTCTCTCATCTCTATCTCTGCGGAAAAGTGTGTAATGATCAAGTGCTATGAGGCTAGATGGAATGTTAGGCGTAAGCCAGGTCTCAGACACGGCTATGATATGGTAGGAACAGGACATAAAATGATGTTTGAATTCGTGGAAATGGGCAGGTAAAGACTGAGCGCTAACGTGACAAATATTTAAGGTTTCCATTTAGACAGTGATAAGAAACGTTCAAGTATGATTAAATATAGAAATGTCTGAAAAACGTTAACCAACAAAATCCAGTTCACATGATTACAGGTGAAAACAGGGAATAATGCACATATAAAGGTAAAAGTTGTAAAAGCAATAAGCATTATAAAATTAACATGACAATTATTCAAGATATCCATTGAAAATGTAATATGGTTAGTTTTAAGTTGCAAGTTACCTGAAAGAATGGTATCACATAGGAAAAGATAGTAGAAATAGAAATAACATGATCAATAACCAACAGAGCCCAAATTAAGTAATTACAAATATGGCTAAGAGGCTAAGCAGAGTCTAATAGTTGCTGAAGTGGCAGTGTAGATATAAATCTAAAAGAATCTTCAGTGGTACTGAAGCATGAAAATTTAAGTATACCGTACAAGGATAAATCTCCGAAATAGAGCGAGAAACAATCTTAGTTATTTTTATAGAATCTCGTGCAGTCGATACAATAATAGATCTTTCAGATAAAAAATGAAACACAATATAGTCAGGATTAATTTGATTTAACAGATGTTTTTGTAGATCATAAAAAATTCCATTAGCGCAGTTAGAATAACTGAGAAACCTTTGTGTTATTAAATACAAATTCTTAATTGAAAAAATTATTAAGTATGCTAGATGAGTTGGAAAACAGTCTAATTGATAAGTTATGTTATATTTACCGACATATATATTTAGGATGATACTAGGAATCAATAGTTACTATTTAAGTCCCTCGACGGTCTGCAGATTAGCCAGGTAAATTCGTGGAGATCCATCCTCTCTGCGACACAAAATTTGTCCGCCCGCAATCCACAGATATTTGATTATTTTGTCTCTTCTGAGACCCAGGGCAAAGGCGTTAAAAAAAAGGCTGTTATTTTCAGATTATTTATTTCATATATATATTTCATATATATTATTTCAGATATTTTCAGATAAACAGATTTTCCTGTTCAAAGGTGACAGGGCCTCACGTAGATAAACAGGGTGTTTATCATTGTTCGACCACCCAAGGTTTTCAGTAGAGAAGTCTCTAAAAACCTTACGTCTCTCAACAAATTTATCTCGCAGTTGTTGATTGCTGAGTTTCGCGACAATGATGGGCAGGTTGGAGGATTTTGTGAGTGCAGGTGCCTTTATGATTCGGTATATTTTGACCACATCTTCCCTCTTAAAGGAAACGTCAAGAGCCCTAGCTATCAACTCCATGTTTGTAAAAAGGTCTTCACTTGGTTTCATGGGGAAATTATGAATTTCCAAAGTCGATTGAAGGGCCGCCTGCTCGCTGACGTTAAGCGCATGCTCCAGAGTAGCCACTTTTCATTTCAAATCATTGGCATCCTTTTTAATCTTGGTAATATCTTCCTTTCCCATTTCTGAGCCAGCTTCGAGTAGAGAAATTCGGTTAGAGTTCTCAGCAATGTCTGCTTTGATCGTTTGAATAGAGGTAAGGAGATTGTCATTAAATGCTTGCTGCTTGTTTTCAAATTCAGTGATCCTGGAAAGAATCTCCTGAGACTGCGCAAGCGCATCCTTTTGTCCTTCCAAAACAGCATTCCTGATCATAGCAGCGAGATCAGGCTGGTTGGTGGTAGCCGTTGCTGCTGAGGGGGTAGGAACGTGAGGGAAAGACGTACCGTCTGCGTTGCGAATATTAGTTGCAGGTTTCCCAGACAAACTACCATCGGCTGCCGTAGAGATGTCGCTGATGCTTTGCCCTTTGCATTTTATGCAGAAGAAATCTGCTTGACCCTTTTTGAGTTTATCAAAGTTTTTTTTAGAAATATTAAAATTTGCACAGGCCAGATGGGTTAAAACGCCACACTTTAAACTAACAAGCACCCCGGGTCCTCCTCTGGAAATCACTTCCTTGCACTCTGGACACGCACCCATTGCTTTAATTGATCAATATCAGTTATTGGTAAATCCCAAAAAAAAACAAGAATCCAGCAGTTTCGAAAGAAACAAACTTGCTCAGACGCACCAGAAACACACAAAGTCACTACTTGCAAATTTTTATTTAAAAAAAAAGCAAGAAAAACACTCGAAAATACACTACTCCGGAGAGCAGCAAATCGACACGTCCGCTCCGACCACCGTTATATGATTTGAAAAGAGATTTTTCAAAATATAATAAAGCATTTGATAGTTTTATTAAATTTTTATAAGAAAGAGCAATATCTCGGAATTCCTGAGGGTTAGGTATTAGTTATAATAAGAAGAATTTGAAATAAAATATTACATTTATTGAAAATTGTATCAGGCCTTAATTGAAAAACATTGCTTTCAGCAGCAAAATTAATTTAGGATTTTGCGCGGTGCAAGTAAGTGGAAACATTGTATACAAGTACGTCACTTCTATGGCAGTGATCTTTTTTCTCATTCCGATGACTATCATTTTCATTGTCCACATCAGAATTGCTATAAAAATTCAGAAGAGCTTGAAAAATGTTAACCTAGCCCAACAGGTTCGATCCCAAAATCGACATCGTTCAATCAAAATGCTATGTAAGTATCTCAATATTTGAATTTGTTGCTAATTATTATCCATATTATTTGTGTATTTATTATATACGTTAGTTGCAGTTGTGGTGATAAACTTCATATGCTGGACGCCCATCCAGGCATGTTACGTGATGGAGATATATTTTGGTTTTATCAGTAACAACACTAAAAGTCAACGAGGTTTTATGCTGTATTTCGTAATATCTAAGGCATTGTTTGTTTGTAGTGCCTTCATTAATCCAATTATTTACAACGTAATGAGTACTCGATTTAGGGAGGGTTTCTTAAAGACGTTTTCGAGCATGTGCGGAAACGAAAAAAAAAATAAGGTAGCTGTTGAACTTGTTTCTATCATTCCAAAACCAGAGTGAAAAGACCCCCCGGGTAAAAATATTTGGTCTTGCTTTTGTCTTTAATCTGAGCAATATTTCTTGAATATGTTTTCAATACTGTGATGTCTCCAGGTCATAAAACCTACACAAAGACATTATTTCTTGTCTCCGAATCATAAAACTATTACCTCAAGAAACATTCGTTTGTCTGATTCCGTCTCACAAGCTAGACATTCAGAATAACTTTAAATTGTCCCTGATTAGTATCTACCCAAGCCAAAATCAAGACCAAATATTTTTACCCGGGCCCGCACAATGTATGAAAAAGGCCTTTTGATGGATTTTACTGACACTCATTTATTTTATAGTTTATGAAACTAGAAGAAATTTACCAAAAAGACTTTGGTCAATTATGACTAGTTCTTTGTGAAAGATTCTTTCTTATGATAAAAGTGGATCTTCACTGTTAAAAGCCGTACCTCAAAAGTACACTGAATTCGGTGTTGTTTTAAATTGCAACCAAAATGAGACACGAAAACAAAAGAAGACCTAATTAAAATGTTCAAAATGAGATTCAAGAAAATTAAAAAAAGTGGTTTTCTGTGTTTCTTCAATAAAAAATCAACATTGTTAAGTTTAGTATATAATTGAAATACAATTGAAGAAATATGGCTCTTAAAATATAGACAGAATAGTAAATTTCTTGAACTAATAACCATTTCTTTGTGGTTTCACAACGCTTTTTTGATATTATATATTAATCACCGTGAAGTTAAGGATGTGCTATACGTATGATCAAGCTCAAAGTTAGTCAATCTTTAACTTGGTTTATAAGATCGACAAAAAAGAGAAAATTAATAGATAATTGTAACGAATTGTTGGAAAGAACCCGAAGTGTATTTAATAAAAAAAATAGTTCAGGGTATAATTGTCTATTTAAATAATAGGTATTTGGATGTTTGCCTTCACTTCCATTTTAGATAATAGCCGTAATTTCTTACCTATTCTAATTAACATAGCTGATTTAATTAATTAACACAAATTTTTACGATTCTACTCATTTTATTTTTATTCTTGTAATTCACTACCTCGTTATAATTTATAAGAATAAAAATTTATAAGAAAAAAGTTTCACTGTACATATGACATTGTAACACTATATTTGTACAAAACACTACCACAATAATCTTAGATTTAAGATCATTATATGTATAGATCATAGCAGCTCTGTAATTGATCAATAGATCTTAATAAAATTCAATGCAATTTCTTTCATGTAGTTCTGATACCGGTTAGAATATTTTCTATGGCAAGTGATTTTACACTAGATCAGGGTGCCCAGCGATTCTTCGGAACAAAATTCAAGGTCTTTTCCGGGTTTTCCAGGTCAAGAAATCAAGTTTTTCTCAAGTCTCTTTTTTTACATCAAATAAAGAAATAACCTTTTGTTATACATTTAAAAAATAAGCCATTTCAGTTTGTATTAGCCAACAATTTCTAAAGAAAGCAGAACCATGAATGAACAAATTCTTAATTTTTTGCAAACATAAGTCGTCTTTCAGAAATCTTTGGAAATATTTTTAATCTTTTAAAGTCTTTGAAATCCTTGTAAATTCATTGAAATCTTTTGAAGTATTTAAAATTTGTGTGAAATCTTAAAATTTCTGCGAAACCTTTGAGAGATCTTTTAAAATTTTTGTAAAATCTTTGAAATCTTTGTGAAATATTTTTATATATTTTGAAATCATTATGAATTCTTTGAAATATTTATGAAATCTTTTATATTTCTTTGAAATAATTAAAATATTTGAAATCTTGGTGAAATCTTCTAAACAAATTTGAAATCGTTTAAAATCTTTGTAATGTTTTGAAATCTTCAAAATCTGGTGTACTGTATCCTTTTTGAAATCTATGAAATTCTTTGAAATATTTGTGAAATCTTTTTTATTCGTTTGAAATTACTGAAATATTTGAAATCTTTTGGAATCTTCTTAAAAATTTTGAAATCGTTTAAAATCTTTCAAATATTTTGAAATCTTTGAAATTCTCTGAAATATTTGTGAAATCTTTTGTATTCGTTTGAAACCACTGGAATATTTGAAATTTTTGTGAAATCTTTTGAAATCTTCTAAACAATTTTAAAATCGTTTAAAATCTTTCAAATGTTTTGAAATCTTTGAAATCTGATTTACTTTTTAAAATATTTAAAATCCTTGAAATCTTTCGAAAGTTTTAAAATCTTTATGAATTCTTTGAAATATTTGTAAAATCTTCTTTATTCGTTTGAAGTCATTGCAATATTTAAAATCCTTGTGAAATCTTTTGAAAACTTCTAAAAAAATTTGAGATCGCTTAAAATCTTTTAAATGTTTTGAAATCTTTGAAATTTTTGTGAAATATTTTAAATCTAGAGTACACGCCTTTTTTAATCTTTGAAATCTTTGTCATCTTTGTGAAATCGTTTTGAAGCCTTTTGAAATCGTTTAAAATCTTTGAAATGTTTTGAAATCTGGTGTCTTCTACTCATTATGAAATCTTTTAAATTATTGAAATCTTTATGAATTCCTTAAAATATTTGTGAAATCTTTCGTATGCCTTTGAAGTCACTGGAATATTCGCAAGTTTTTTTAAATCTTTTCAAATCTTCTAAAAAAAATTAAAATCGTTTAAAATCTTTAAAATGTTTTGAAACCTTTGAAATATTTTTTGTGTACTTTTGTGGATTCTTTAAAATTCTTGAAATCTTTTGAAATTCTTATGAATTTTTTTAATCTTTCTGAAATCTTTTGTATTTGTTTGAAATCACTGGAATATTTGAAACCTTTTTGAAATTTTTGAAATTCTTGTGAAATTTTCTTCTGAAAAAAAATCTTTCTGAAATTTTTTGTAATAATTTGAAATCATTAAAATATTTGAAATCTTTTGAAATCTTCCAAAAAGTTTTGTAAACGTTTCAAATCTTAGAAATGTTTCGAAATCTTCATGAAATGTTCGAAATCTTTGATATCCGTGAAATCTTTGTAAAATTTTCAAAATCCTCTTAAATATTTAAAAATCTTTTAAATCTTTTTAAATTACCATAATCTAATTCTGAAACTGAATTAACATCGAAAGAAAAACTGTTATCTCTCTTAAATTTGCTCTTAATTCAAAAAATTTGTTAATTACGGCCTTATGAACAATTATCTGCAAAATGCACATATAATAATATAGGTAATAATAATAAAATATTTAATTGTGCAGTTTCTAGGCTTTGTATAAATCACTTTTAAACTGTAAATTGTTTGAATTAAGAGCAAATTTAAGAGAGATAAAAGTTTTTCTTCCTGCCTGATTTGAGCAACGCGAATAAAAAGATCAAATTCAGTGAATCTAGGATTTTTTTGATAACAATTGTCATTAACAAAAAAACAATGTTTTCAGAGTAGTGACAGAGAGAAAGATTATGAGGAAGCTACCAGATAAATAACTAAAAAAAATCGAAAATCTTAACTGTAAAATTGCAGCTGGCACAGACCAATGATTATTTTGCAAATACTTGTTTATAAGGCCATAGTTAACAAATTACTTGAATTTGAAGAAAATCTATAAATGACAAAGTTTTTGTTAGATATCTCATTTTAAAAACACGTTTAAAAACGAAAGCTATATCAAATATCCGTATTTGTTTATAAAAATTGTTATTAACAAAAAGCGATTGAGATTTTTGCAAAGTAACAAAAATATTTGTAATCCAGGTTATTTGCCCAAGATTTTTCAAAAAGTTATAGCATCGACCTTGTACAATGTACACAAAGTCTTTTATTGAGAAGTTCAAAAAATTGCACACGTAGCTGTTAAAAACATACCATTTTTAATACTTACATATTAACAAAAGTTTTAGCTTCGTCGGAAAATTTTCTTTTTCCTCGTGGAGCAAGTGTCCTAGAAAATGATTTACATTTTTTTCGACAATTTTCGGTCCGATAGTTGCCGAGATATGAATTTGCGGAGTAAATATTGCGCGAGAAGTAAACCCATTCTGTAAGCTTCAGTCACGCCTTTAAAGTTCCATAAGTAGTAGGACTGTCTTTATCTGTCCCAGACGGAGCAATAGAGGGAATTTTCTACGGGCAGGATGGGTGGTCGGGGATGCCAGGAACCAAATGC
>CAKNYM010052563.1:263200-328215 GCA_932195095.1 Andricus curvator
CAAATTTTACACAAATCTAATACCTTCTCTAGATGAGAATGTAAAAAACAGCAAAAATCATAATTGGCAAAAAAGTATTTTTTTCTTATGAAAAATACGTGAAATATATATTTTTTTTTAAAACGCTTTTTGTGAGGATTCGAACAAATTTAGGGGCGATATGCATGAAAATTAAAAAAAAAAGTTTTGGACCACCCTAATTTACATATAAGTATAAGAATTTAATACATGCATTTTTAAGACATTTAGAAAATAGAAACAACAAAAAATCAATAAAAAAGCCAAAACTCAAATACGGGACATAATACCCGATTTTGCTTTTTTTTCTAAAATTTGATGTGCTCTGAATTAAAAAATGAATTTAAAAATTCGTAAATGTTCCACATTATATCATTTCTAAATAATTTCATGTTAGAAACATTAAAAATTGAATGATTAAAATTTTTTTCAACTAAATTATTATATGTCGTTTTAAAAACAATAATTGTTCAATTGTTCTTTGTCCATCAAAATACAAAAATTTCATTTACAAATTAAAAAATGTTCAAAAGGAACAATTAAAGTTGTAACGAATACTTAATTTATAAATGCTCATTTTTTATAGAGTCAAATATTGATGAATATTGAAAAATTGTTCAATTTTTTAATTAGCAATTTTCATATTTAATGTGTTAAAAATGGAATATTTTAGACTGAAACAATATTTTAATAGGATTTGAAATTAAATAAAAGTGTTTAATTATGAATCTTTTAATTTGAAGTTATTTTTAAATTGAACAATTTTTTTTATTTTTAAATTGAACAATTTCAGAATTGTCTTGTAAAATCAGTTATTGTTCAACTTTTAATACTCGAACTACAGTTCAATTTTGGAAATAATTTATTTATATTTACAGTTGATAAATTTTTATCAGTAATTTTCAATTTCAATCGCTTTAAAACTGTAATTTATTCAAGTCTTAAAAACTGAATTTTGACATTCTTTTAATTTGAAATCTACGCTTAAGAAGGAAGACCTAAAATATAAAAAATTTTAAGTAAAGGATTTTAGAATTAGTGTAACAATGTTCAACAGCATGACTTCATAATTATTCAAAAAGTTAGCAATTTTGAAGTGATTGGATTTTTTTCTCCTAAACTAGAAAAAAAACACGCGCACTATGCGCGCGATTTCTATTTTGTTGTCTCATGCAATTTTGAAATTAAAATATAAAGTAAGAATTATTAATAAATTTTTGTATTTTATAATACCTAAAATAATATAAAAGATAAGCAAGGACAATTTTTTGGGTAATTCATGAAAATTGATATTTGAAATGATGAATCTTCAACCAAACAAATTAATTTTTATAAAAATAGTTCAACCTTCAAACAAATAGTTGAATTTTAAACAAAATAGTTGAATCCTCATCAAAACCATATTAATTTTCAACCAAACAGTTGCATTTTTAAACAAAAAAGATGACATGTCTACAAAGATTAATTTTCTACAAAAAATACGATTTTGAAACAAATTACAAAAATTTTATACAAAATAATTGAATTTTCAACTAATAAACGAATTTTTAACCAAAAATGGAGTAGTTAAATTTTTAGTACAAAATATTTTTTAAATGAAAAATTAAAATTTTTAACAAAATATTTAAATTTCCAACCAGAGGTTGGAAATCTTTATCAAAATAGTTAAACGTTCAAACAAATAGACGACTTTACCACAAAATAGTGGAATCCTCCACAAAAACAGATTAATTTTAAACTAAAAAATGGTATTTTTAACCAAAAAAAATTAAATTTCTACGAAGATTAATTTTCAACAAATTAGATAAATTTTATACAAGATAGTTGAATTTACAACTAATAAAAGCAATTTTTAACTAACAATGGAACAGATAAATTTTTAGAAAAAACTATTAATTTTTAAATAAAAAATTAAAATTTTGAACGAAATATTTAAATTTCAATCAGAGGTGAATCTCCAACCAAAAAATATGAATTTTTAAACAAAGAGTTCAATTCTGAACCACAAAGATGAAATTTCGACCAAGTACATTAATTTTTTACGAAAAAAGACGTTTTTCCAACAAAACGCATGAATTTTTATCAAAATAGTTCAACTTTCAAACAAATTCTCAAATTTTCAACAAAATTGTTAAATCCTCAACAAAACAACAAATTCAGGATAAATTCATAAGACTTCAAAACAATTCAAGTTAAATTCAAAAAAATTCAAATCAATTGGAAATTTGTTTAAATCTAAAAAATTCCATTGACTTCCGTAAAATTGGAATGAATTTAGAGAAAAAAAATTCATTGAATTCAGTAACTTTGAAATCAGCTTAGAAAAATTGCAGGGAATTCAAAAGAATTCGTTTAAATTCCCGAGAATTCAAGGTGAGGTTAAAAGAATTTATGATCAATTAAATAAAAACTTTTAAAAATTAAAAAAAGATCCATTGAATTAAATAGAATTGAGTGAATTTAGAAGAATTCAAGTAAATTAAAAAACTCCAAAGAATTTAAAAGAATTCAGGGTGAATTAAAAAAAAATAAAATCTCTTAAAATCTTCGAAGCCGTACTAGTTTCTAACCAAAGAAAGTGACTAATGACTACAAAACAATTCAAGTTAAATTCAAAATAATTCAAATTAATTTGAAAAAATGTTAAAAATCGAAAAAATTTCATTTATTACAATAAAATTTAAGTGAATCTAGAGAAATTTAAGGGAAATGAGAGGAATTAGATGAAATGCATGAAAAATCAAGCTGAATTTAAAAAAATGAATTGAAATCAATTCAAAATTATGAAAAAATTCAGTGAACTGA
The DNA here is from genome assembly GCA_932195095.1 of Andricus curvator. Lineage (NCBI taxonomy): Eukaryota > Metazoa > Arthropoda > Insecta > Hymenoptera > Cynipidae > Andricus > Andricus curvator. The sequence goes on from CAKNYM010052563.1 coordinate 266,024, forward strand.
GTAGAATTAAGTGAATTTAAAATAATTCAACGAATTAAAAAGAATTCAGCATAAATTAATAAGAATTCAAGGCGAATTCCAAATGAACTGCCAAAAAATATTTGAAAATCTCGTCAAATCCTTGAAACCTTGCGAAATCTTTGACTTCTTGTCAAAATTCTTTGAAATCGATTACAATATTAAAATCCCTTGAAATTATGTAAATCTCTTGAAAATGCCTTGGAATCTTTTAAAATACCCTATAATATCGCAGTCTTTCAAATACCTTCAAACTATTGAAATAAATAAACAATTTGTGGGAATCTCTTAACATTTTTTAAAATATTTCGAATCCTTTGATATCTTTTGAAATCCCTTGACACTTTTTAAAGCCCCTGCAAACGCCTGGGAATCTTTTACAATACCCTCAAATATTTCAAATCCTCTGAAATCCCATTCAATTACTGAAATCAATTAAAAATTTATTTGTAATCTTTTAAAATAACCTAAAATATTTAAAAACCTTTAAAATCTTTTGAAATTTTTTAAAGCTCTTGAAAATGCCAAGGAATTTGAAAAAAAAACTTTAAAATATTTCAAATCCTTTGATCATTTTATCAATTGATCCTCAGGACCTATTAAATAAAAGCTTTTAAAAATGAAAAAAAATCAATTGAATTAAGTAGAATTGAGTAAATTTAGAATAATTCAAGTGTATTAAAAAAATTCAAGTGAATTCAGAAAATTCAAGAGAATTCCAAAGAATTTAGGATAAATTATGAATCTTTAACTGGAATAGTTAAATTTTTACCAAAAGGATGAATTTTCAACTAAAAATGATGAATATTTAACTAAAACGCTTGAATTTTCAACCTAAAAGATGAATTTCTAAACAAGAAGATTAATTTTAAAATAAAAAGTTTAATTTTCTACCAAAAAACACAATTTTTCAACAAAATACGTGAATTTTCAACGAAATAGTTGAATTTTTAATTAAAGAAGACAAATTTTCAACCAAATAGTTGAATTTTGAACTACAAAAAAAAATAATTTTCAACCGAAAATGTAATAGTAACATTTTTACTTAAAAATATAATTTTAAACCAAGCATAAGAGTTTTTAACTGAAACAATGAATTTTCAAACCAAAAAATCAACTATGGAATTTTCAATTGGAATAAGTTAAATTTTCAGCTAAAAAAATTACTTTCAACAAAAAAAAAACTAACTTTAAAAAAAAAGTTACATTTTCAAATAATGTGATGAATTTTCAAATAAAATTGTAAATATTTAACTGGAATAGTTCAATTTTAAATCAGAAAGATGAATTTCTAACTGAAATAATGAATGTTTAACTAGAATACTTGAATTTTTGACCAAAAAGATTAATTTTCAACCAAGAAGTCAAAAAATGAATGTTCAGCCAAAGAGATGAACTTTTAACTAAAATTATGGAATATTAAATTGGGATAATAGTTACATTTTCAGTTGAAAAACAAAATTTAACCAAAAAACATCCAAAGAAAAAACAAGTTTTCAATCAAACAGCTCATTTTTCAAACAAAGAAATGAATTTTTAATTAAAACGATGAATCTTCGACCAAAAAATATAGTTTTTAACAAAAGAGTTTAACTTCCAATCAAATAATTTTATTTCCAACCTAAAAAATGAATTTTCAACTAAAATGATAAATATTTAACTGGAATATTGAATTTTTAACCGAAAAGAATAATTTTTAAACAAGAAGATTAACTTTCAAAAAAAAAAGATAATTTTCTACCATAAAGATTAATTTTCTACAAAAAAGATGAATTTTCCACAAAGTATATAAATTTTCAACCAGAGAAGAATTCAGATGAATTTTAAATTAAAAAATGAATCTTCAAACAAAAAAATTGATTTTCAATGAAAGAGTTTAACTTTTAACTAAGTAGTCGAATTTTTAACTAAAAAAAGATGAATTCACAATGAACAATGTAACTTTCAAATTCTGACTTGGAAGAGGGATTTTTTTTTAATTCCTTTTTTCTAAAATCTAAATTCGTATTAAAATTCTTTTAAAAAATGCCCGTTCCATGTAAAAAATTACCTGTTCCAAGTAAAATTGTATTATTTATAATTAAAAGCATTCAAAAATAAAAATTCGTAAACTGTTTAATTTGAATCATTTTAAATAAAGAGCAATTAAAATTTGACAATTTGAAATTTAAAACGAAATTGAATTTTTCAAAGCCAATGCTTCTGAAATTCAAGAATTTTAAATTTGTATTACATAACAAAATTATAATTGAACATTAAAGCTGACAAAATTTTTTCTAAAATCAAAAAATGAATTGAATTATTTAAAAAAAACGTTAAAAATAAATATTAATTTTAAATGAAAAACACTAAAAGTGAAAAAATTTCTACTCTGAAAAAAGAATTTTAATTACCAAAATTTGTGATATTTGTGACATTTCAATTATTTCAAGTAACTTTAAATCGTTAAAAAAACTAATAAGTTTTAAATTGCTAATTATACTTTCCAAAATTCAACCAATTCAATTTGAATTGCAAAATTAAAACCTATGAAAGGGAAAAATAAAAACTTTAACATTCAACATGAAAATTCAGAACTCTAAAATTGTAACAATTTAAAATTACCGAAATTTTTCAATTGCTGATGTATCAATTTCAGAAAGTTTAATTTTTATCTTGTTTTATTTTAAACTCAATTTTAAATTTTTCAAATCTTCCTTTAGAATTATTATACATTCTTGAGATTTTCTAATCAAATATTTTTCAATTTGATATTATTTATTTGCTTAAATCTTTAACTAAAAATCGGACAATTTTAAGATATTACATTAAAAATAAAATACAGAACAAGATTGCTATAATATGATTCCAATTTTTGAAATCGTGCAATTTTAAGCTTTTTAATTCGAAATTGCTTTATATTTACATCTAAAATTATTAAATTCCAAGTCTTTTAATATGAAAATTAATCTAAAAATTCATTTAAGAAAAAACTTCAGTTTCAAGGACCTAAACTTTTAGAATATTGCGCATTCAAAACCATAATTTTAAATTAAAATTATAGAAATTTTAACGACGATAAATATAATTTATAAGTATCATATAATGTAGTATCAAGTGACATTCAAAAAGACTGGATAGATTTTTTTACTAGAAAATGTGATTTCTGTCAAAAAAATATCATTTTTACTAAAAACTTAAAAAACGCGCGAATTATGAAATACGGGAAATCTCCCGGTGTAATATTTTTCGCTCGGCTTTATTATTAATTATTACTTTCTCCTTAGAGAGTAAACTTTGAATCAGAAACCTCAAGATACGAATTTCCAACCAAGCAAATCGCGGAATCAACAGAACATTGTTTGTGGAAACCACAGAGCGACTACCTGAAATTTAACTGCGTCCACTCAGCAAGTAAATTTAACTTCCAAAATCTGGACGAATAATTGCATCAGGGTGTGTCTACTCAAATCCTGGAAAAAAATTCCCCGACAATTCCACGTTTCCATTATTTCCAAATATTATGCATTTTTTTAAACAATTAACACGGAATATGTATACAGTTTCGCGAGTTTATTATAAATAATGTTTTTTTTTTCAGATTCTAAGGATTCAATTAATATCTTCAATTTAGAAAGCTTTGATAAATTCTATTAAAAGTCATTCTTTAATATATTAGCACCATCGAATAATGAAATAATTAAATACAACTGAAAACATTTTATTTTTTTTTTCATAAATTCATTTCTTGAATTTGCCTCAAAGTCCATGAATATGAATAACAATTGAAACCAATTTTTATTTGATCTTCTTATACTTAAAATGTAGTGCATATTTATGTAGGTAACGTTAATCTGGGTTACATTTTCAAACAAAGTGATGAATTTTCACCTAAAATTATGAATCTTCATGTGGAATAGTGGAATTTTCACCCAAAAAGATAAATTTTGGAATAAAATGATGAATATTTAACTGGAATCCTTGAATTTTCAATTAAAAAGATACATTTTCTAACAAGATGATTAATTTTTAAACAAGAAGATTAATTTTGTACAAAAAAGACAATTTTTAAACAAAATACATGACTTTTCAACGAAATAGTTGAGTTTTGAACCAAGGAAGATAAATTTGGAACCAAAAATGAAATAGTTACATTTTCAGTTTAAAAAAAAATTTCATTTAAAAAAAAAATATTTTTAGAAAAATGGTTACATTTTCAAACAAAGTGTTGAATTTTTAACTAAAATTATGAATTTTTAAGAGGAATAGTGGACTTTTCAACAAAAAAGATAAATTTTCAAATAAAATGATGAATATTTAATTGGAATCCTTGAATTTTCAATTAAAAAGATAAATTTTCTAGCAAGATGATTAATTTTTAAACAAGATTATTTTTCTACAAAAAAAGAAAATTTTAAAACAAAATACATGCATTTGCAACCAACAATGGAATAGTTAAATTTTCAGTTAAAAAAAAAATAATTTTTCAACCAAACTGATGAATTTTCAACTAAAATGATGAATTTTTAACTGGACTAGTTGATTTTTAAACCACCAAAAATATGAATTTTCAACTAAAATTATTCATCTTTATCTGGAATAGTTGAATTTGTCAAACAATTTCTACCAAAAAAGACTAATTTTCAACAAAATACATGAATTTTCAACTAAAGAAGATAAATTGTCGACCAAAAATTAAACAATAAAATTTTTTACTAAAAAAAAAGACTATTGTTCAACCAAAGACATGAATTTTCAACTAAGATGATGGAATATTCAATTGGAATATTTAGTTACATTTTCAGTTAAAAGAAAATTAAAAAAAAAACTAATAAAAAAAAGTTACATTTTCAAACACAGTGATAAATTTTCAACTAAAATGATTAATCTTCAACTGAATAGTTGAATTGTTAACCAAAAAGATGAATTTCTACCAAAAAGACAAACATTCGACTAAAAAAGATAATTTTTCAAGCAAAAACAGAATAGTTAAATTTTTAATTAATAAAATTAATTTTCAAACAAAGAGATGAAATTTTATATAATGATGTAATATTCAACGAAATAGTTACATTTTCAGTTGAAAAAACTAACTTTCAACAAAATAGTTAGTTTCAACTGTAATAATTAAATTTTCAGTAAAGAAATTAATTTTCAGCCAAGAAAAAAAAAAACGAATTTTCAGCAAAATAGCTCAGTTTTTAAGTAAAGAGATGAATTTTCAATTAAAATGATAAATCTTCACCCAAAACTGTTCGTTTTTAACAAAAGAGTTTAACTTTTAACCAAGTAAAAAAATTTTATTCCATAAAAGATAAATTCTAAAAAAAAATGTCGGATTTGATATTTCAATCAAAAAATATTTTAATTTTTAATCAAAAACAGTTGAATTCAACAAAAAAGACGACTTTTCAACATAGTGAGTTGAATTTTTAACTAAGGAAGATTTTTCTGTCAAGAGGCAGAAAATATTGCAAACTGATAAATTTTCAACAAAAAATAGAATAGTTAAATTTTCAGTTTAAAAAATTAATTTTAAACCAAAAGAAAACGAATTTTCAACAAAACAGTTAAATACAGTCATATAAAGCTACTTTTAAAAATGAAAAATCATGGTTATTGAATTTTATATTGCAATAAAAAAAATTAGTCACGCTCGCGAATACAATCCCTGACATTTCTAGGTTTTTCCAGGTATATAAAAATGCACTGATAATTCCAGGTTTTCCAGGTAGGGTAGGATATAAGGAATAATTCCGATTAAATTAATCACGAGTAGGAAAAAGGAAAGGAGCCGGAAATCGAGGGCAGCGAATAACGACTCACTTGTTTAAAGTTTACAATTTTTTCGATTTTTTTTGTTTCGTTTATTTTTTATAATGCACATGTTTCGTGAAAAAATTAAATTCCATGTATGAAATTAGTTTTTAGAGCTTCAAGTTTCGGTACAAAATTCACTGGGCACTTCCGACGACTTCAATCGAAAGAAATTTTGTTCGAAAAATGAACGTCTCTCTGAAGGATTTTTTTTTATTTTCCTATCGTTCCCCTCATCTCCCTCACCCACCCTCCATTTTTTACTTTTTTCAGCTTTTAGTACCTAGTCTCGAGTATCGGCATTGATGGAAATATTTAATTAATTAATCGACCTAATTGACAATCGCGATCTTCGCGTGGGTGTTACTAATGATAACTGCAATCGATATTCGGAAGCGTTACAAAATTCGTAAGCTGACGTGTAGAAATTTCTTTTACTTTGTTACTTGCACTTTTTTCAAACAGTTCCTCTCTCGCACCTGAGAATTGGAAAGATGCCAGAAAAGGGCGAGTTGACAAAGTGTCTTTTCTGTGAAAATATTTTATATAAATCCGGAATGTGTCCCAGATTTAAAATACCGCTTTCAGAGAAAACCCACTTTGAGCTCACTTATCGGCACTCGAGTCTCGAATTTGTTCCTTTATGTCGGAGACAAAATGACGCACGGATCTATCTGTATTATCAGATTTCAAACGGATTTTCAGAAGATAGTGCGTACTTTGGTATTTTTACTGTTTTTTTTGCTGTCTTATTTTAATTGTTTCTTTGCAAACACCACGCGTTGACTTCGACACACTGGCTAACTAATAAGGCCTGGGAACGATTGTTTTTATTATTATTTTTCATCCCCGCAAGGCCTGTTTTCTCGGTGTGTATTTACGTGGATACTGGTAATTAGCCAATTTCTCCCCCGAGATTACTAACAACACCTTAAAAGGCCTGGATTTCAGTCGACATATGCATTTTTTTCGCGATTACTTTCCCTCCTTACTTGCTTGTACATTTTCGCATTTTTTTCTCCCTACCGGAAATCCTCTCACGAGAATTGCGCTCTATTATAATCAGCTACAATGCTCCGTAGTGGTTACGTGCGTGTGGATCAGAGCAATGTTAATTATCTTCCGAGACCCCCGAACAAGACAAAAATGCCAGTGTCGACTAATTTCGACACTACTTGTTCACCCAAAGGAGTTTTTTCCCGTTGCATAGAGGGTAACAATTTTTAATAATTAGTACAGTCTCGGAAGATCGTGTAAAAAAAGACAAAATATATCCTGTTTTAACACAATTAACCCTTATATTATTTCTATTACTCTTTGATATCTTCATTCTTCAATATTTCTACAAACTTTAACTATTGCTCTGGAATTTCTTGGGGGATCCTTCGGTTAAAACAGGACGGGATCTCGAGAATTCTAAAAGTATTTCGTAACCACACGTTTTTTTTCTAAGGTAGTACCGCTGATACAATTCTCTCATTGAACATTACTTTCACATACAAAGATATTATGCACATCACAAGGACTCAACACGAGGTTTCCATTCTCGGCAAACGATTAAATAAGCAACCCTATTGAAAATTCTGACGTCGGAAAGAATTCTGAGGTAGGATCCAACTGTAAGTCACTAGCCGATCCCTAGGAACCGATCCTAGAAACCGATCCTAGAAACCAATCCTAGAATCCAATCCTACAATCCGATCCCAGATTCCAATCCTACATCGGAATTTTCATTAGGGAAGAGCTGAATGCGTGCAGAATTGTGCGTGGCTGCAATAAGGCGGATTTGAAAGGACAAGATAAAATAAAAATCAAGGATGTAGTCAAACTAGTGAGGTTGGAGCAATGTTTGAGAAACTTGAATAGAAAGAAAAATTGTATACTTTATTTCCTGAGGATGGTGCTACAAACTAAAATTTAAAAAAAGAGCATCATGCAAAGTTCTATAAATCTCTCTCTCTCTCTCTCTCATTTCTCTCCCTCTCTCTCGCTCACTCTCATGACAAATCACACACGCGTTGTCAATCGAGCATTTTAGGATCCGCACGTTAAGCTCCGAGAAGAGCGTCGATCGAAAATATTATGCTTGACGAATTTTACTGAAAAAACATGCAGGACATTCGACTTGTAATGATCGACACTAATTTTGGAGCTTAAAGTCGGCATCGATTGTCCCATCGTCAAATAAAAACGACAAGTCCAATCAATTATTAAAGAGTACAATTTTTACGCTCATTCGATTCCACCAGGGGTCGAATTTTAATCTTCGTCTCGGGAACAATCAAGCGTAAGAATTAAGACGACAAAACATGGGGTCTCAAGAATTTTAAATTCAATGATTGACGGCAAACATTATAGCGCATTACAATTTCATCCTGTCGCGCTACTGTAAAACATTTCAACGAGTCTTCAAACGCGCGTCAAAAGCCTAAATACGTTTATTTAGTGATCGTTGTCTAATTATAGAAAGAAAGAAAAAACGGTAGAAATCTCAAAAAAATTCTTGAACGAACTTTAATGGAAAAGTCAGAAATAACTTAGGAAACAGAAAATAATAAAAAAAAACAAGAACAAAAATAACTGCGTTCTTTCTTTTCCTTTTCTCGAGATCTTCGCTATTGCTCCAACGATTCGACTCTCCTGTACTCTTAACACATTTTGCTTATACTGCCTTCGATTTTAGTTGTTCCTCGATCACGGATATTTTTAGCGTCACAGATCTAAGAGCTTCGCATCAGCCAGAATGGATGCTTTCGTTTAAATTTTGTTATTTTCTTTCACTAGTAAAAAATAGTTGTTTGACCGGGGTTAATCATAACCTTGAGTTGAGCCTTGATAGATTTTGGTAGGATGGTTACTTAGCGTTATTAGGTTATTAAAGTAAAAACGAAAGATAAAGCATTTCACAAAAACCATCAGTAGGGTTTTCTCTCTATCGCAATAGCTTCTTTCTGATTTTCACCACTATCCTTTTACCTCCAAATGTGTTTACATGCCGCAATTTTCTTTTGCTTTCGTGGGGAGAGTGTGGAGTAGCGTTTGCTGGTATCTTTTTTTTTTGATTTTTTAAATTGTTATAGAATTGTTGTTGCTGCTGCTTTGTTGCTGTTGCTGCTGATGTTACTTACGCTGCTGATGCCCTGCTGCTTCGGTGTATAACGGGTGTTGGTGTTATAAAGGAGTGTTTACTTCGTGGTGGTGGTGGTAGCCATTTTTGCTGGTTAAGCAGTGCTCTCGGTGGTGGTATTTTGCAGCGGTTGGCTCTCCTAAACAGACACAAGACGGAAATAATTAAACAAGAGCGTGCGTTTCTCCAGAAAGAGACCAAACAAATTATTCTCCACAGACTAAAAGCAGGTTACAAGGATCACAGCTGTTCAGTATGTAGTTCAATGTTAGGTAAAAAAAGGGGATTTTATTCATTATCAGGGCTCGGAACTGCTCAAGCTTAAAAAAAATAATAAAATAGTAACCATACTTCTCTCAAAAAAGTAACCGAAAAGTAACAATAATGTAGCAAAAAAGTAACCAAAAAGAAAAATTTTTTACCAAAAAAGATGAATTGTTAAGGAAAAATGTAATAATTGGTACAATAATCAAAAAAGATTTTAATTTAATATAAAAAACAGTAGAGTTCATTAAAAAGAGACGATTTTTCAAAAAAATAGGTTAGTTTTCAACCAAATTGTTGAGTTTTTAAGCCGAAAAGACCAATTTTTACAAAACAGTTGAATTTTCAACCAGTAAATATGGATTGTTGACAAAAAAGTTATGTGTCAAACAAACAGTTGAATTTTCTACGAAAACAGGGGAATCTTCAACCAAAAAAAAAGAATTTTCAACATAATTAGTACATTTCTAACCAAAAAGATGAATTTTCAAATGAAATTATGTATTTTTAAACAAAAGGGTGATTTTCGATCAAGAAGATTAATTTTCAACTAAAATGATGAATTTTCAACAAAAAAATAAAGTTCTAACAAAAATTGCTAAATTGCAATTTTTATCACGATTCATAATTATTCAATTGATATCCCTTTTTATACATTTTATATACGATCTAATTATTATTTTATTGTTATTCTCTAATTTTCCCGGCTCTACAGTTTCACAAGTTTTTAAATAATACGATTAATGAATTAATTCATTTAGTCATTTCGGGCAAAAAATGTAACCAAAAGTAACCTTTCCGTAAAATAAGTAACTTTTTAGCAACCGCGGATCAAAAAAGTAACTGAGTTACTAAAAAGTAACCCGTTCCGAGCCCTGGTGATTATTGAAAACTTTTAATATCACATGGTTATCTCACGAATATTGAACGAAAGTGCCCTCGAAGTTATTTTTGTGTTATATAAACATTTTTTCCCAGCTAGCTTTGAAAAATCCGTTGAACACTTCAGCACTTTCCACTGATGATTTTGTTTTGAAATTTAAGATCAAAGATTGAAAAAAAACTGAAAACAGAATTGAAAAAGGCTCTTGTACGAATTTTTAAAAATAAATATTGATCAGTAGATAGATTTTGCTTCCTTATTCTTATCAAACTTTTTCTAGTACATTCTTTTCAATACAAAACCCTGAGTTGTTCGTAGTATTTTTCTTGATAGTCAAAAATGCTCTCAAAATGAATTGTTAACAATGTAGTTGAACTTAAACCAAGTAGTTGAATTTTCAAACAAAACAATTTAACCATATAGTATCATTTGCAAGCCAAAATACGATTTTTTTTAGAAAACAGTTGATTTTTTAACAAAAAAGTTCATTTTCAAACATAAAATATGAATTTTTAATCCAAAAGAACGAATTTTCAACAAAATGGTTAAATTTGCAACCATATACAGTTGAATCTTTAAAAAAATAATTTTTTAATGAGGTATTTTAACTTTCAACCAAGTTGTTGAGTTTTCAACCAAATAGTTAAATTTTTAACCAAAAAGATAAGTTTTTCACGAAAATAATTAGTTTTCTACCAAAAAGATAAATTTTCAACCAAATAAATGATTCTTCAAGCCAAGAAGACTATTTTTCTACAAAACGGTTCAATTTTTTAACAAATAATTCAATATTCTACTAAAATATTTGTATTTTCAATCAAAGAGATGAATTTCCAACCAAGAAGATTAAGTTTCTACCAAAAACAGACGAAATTTCAACAAAATGTAAAAACTTGCAACCAAAAAGTTGAATCTTTTACAAAAAAAAATGGTCTGAATTTTCAACTATAATTATGAATCTTCAACCAAAACAGATTAATTTTCAACCAAGCAGTCGAATTTTTAATCAAAAAAGTTGAAATTTCTACAAAAATATTTAAATATTCAACCCAAAAACAATTAATATTGACTGAACATATTTGGACTTTCCTATTTCGATCTATTTATTCAATTCGCATTTAAGCGAAAAAACGAGACAAAGGGAAGTATCATGAAAACAGGGTTTCTCGTTTTTCCATTAGACTATGAACTGAATTAATACGTATAACCCAATAACAAAATCCAACTAATTCTGATTGAGTATTCATCTCTTTTGGTTAAAATTTGTATTATTTGATTGAACATTTAATTATTTGATTACAAATTCAATAATTTTGTTAGTCATTCTTTTTGCTTGAAAATACAAAAATTTGGTTAAAAATTAACTTTTTTTGTTGAAAAATCATAATTGCGGACTTAAAATTTAACTATTTTGTAGAAAATTCGCTAAAAAAATCAACTTTTTTTGCTGTTGAAAATTTGCCTTTTTTATTTGAAAATTCATCTTTCTTAGTTAAAAATGCAGCTTTTTGGTTGCAAATTAATCTATTTTGATTGAGGATTCAACTCTTTGTTGAAAATACGTCTTTTTGGGTGAAAAATTCAATAATTTGCTTGAAATTTTTTTTTAGTGGAAGAATCATCATTTTAGTTAAAAATTCATCTCTTTGGTTGAAAATGTACCTATTTAGTTGAAAATTCGTCTTTTTGAGTTGAAAATTAACTTTTTTTGGTAAAAATTCATATTTTCATGACAAAAATTCAACTGTTTTGTAGAAAATTCAACATTTTATTTGATATTTTTTCTTTCTTGGCTGCAAAATTTTATTCGGCGAAAACATTTTTCGTTAAGAATAAAATTCATATTTTTTGGTTGAAAATTCAAGTATTTGATCAAAAGTTCAACTACTTTGTTAAAATTTCATCTGTTTGGTAAAAATTCATATTATCGGGATGAAAATTCATTATTTTATTTGGAAATTTTTGTCTTTCTTGGCTGCAAAATTTTATTGGGGGGAAACATTTTTCGGTAAGAATAAAATTCATATTTTTTTATTGAAAATTCAACTATTTGGTTAAAAGTCGACTTTTTTGGTTCAAAATTCATATCTTTGGTAAAAAAAAAGAACATATTTGGTTGAAAATTCGTCTTTTTTGGTTGAAAATTCAATTACTTGGTAAAAAGTTTAATTACTATATTAAAAATTCATTTATTTGTTCAAAGATTCATCATTTTAGTTGTAAATTAATCTTTTAGGTTGAAAATTTGTCTTTTTTGGTAAAAATCAACTCTTTTATTTAAAATTAATCTATTTTGTTAAAAATTTGTTTTAAAAATATTTGAAATTGGTATCATCAAAAACAATCTCTTTCAAAAGGTCTTTTTTTCTAACGCCTTGAACTTCTGTTCGTAATTCTTAAAAAATGAATCGAAACTTTGTAAAAAAGAGGGAAGAGTAGAAAATTTGCTCAAAATTCTCGATTTGAGGTGTTCAACAGTGTCCAGCGTTTCTTAGGAACAAAATTTAAGGTCTTTTCCAGGTTGTCCAGGTCAAGTCAAGTTTTTCCGGGTCTCTTTTTTTTTACATCAAATAATGAAATAACCGTTTGCTATAGATGTAAAAAAATGAGTAGTTTCATTTTTTATTTACCAACAATTTTTGAAGAAAGCAGAACCATAAATAAACCAATTGTTAATTTTTTACGAAGATAAGTCGTGTTTGAAAACCTTGAAGTCTTTGTGAAATCTTTTGAAATCTCTTGAAGTGCTTGAAATCTTTGTGAAATCTTGACATTTCTGTGAAATCTTTTTAATTTTTTGTAAAATATTTGAAATCCTTGAAATTTTTAAAAAAATTTATGAAATATTTGAGAAAACTTTCTTTAATCTTTGTTTGTGAATTCTTTTGTGTTCGTTTGAAATAATTGAAATCTTTTAAAATCTTCTCTTTGTTGAAACCTTTTAAAATAGTAGTTTAACTTTTTGAAATATTTGTGAAAACTTTCGTATTCGTTTGAAATCTTTGGAATTCTTGTATTCTTTTGAAATCTTTATGAAATTTGTATGAAACCCTTGAAATATGTGTGCAGACTTTCTTTAATATTTGTTTCTGAAATCTTTTTTGTTCGTTTTGAATCATTGAAATCTTTTGAAATCCTCTCAAATTTGTTGAAACCTTTTGAAATAGTTTAACATCTTTGACATTTTTGCGAAATCTTTCGTATTCGTTTGAAATCATTGAAATATTTGAAATCGTTGAAAACCTTCGAAATTTTTTGAAATTTTTGAAATCGGGTGTACTGTACCCTTTTTGAAATCTTTGGAATTCTTGTATTCTTTTGAAATCTTGATGAAATCTTTGATAAACTTGTGAAATCTTTTGTATTCATTTGAAATCATTAACATATTTTTGATCTGTGTAAAATCTTTTGCAATCTTAGAAATATGGTGTACTCAGGGTGTCTACTCAAATCCTGGAGAAAAATTCCCTGACGATTCCAGGTTTTTTCCAGGTATCTCAAGTTTTTTCCACGGATAATGTTTCATAGCATGGAGCCATTCAAATATTTCACATATTTTTAAAAAATCAACTCGGGATATGTATACAATTTCACGAGTTTATTATAAATAATGTTTTTTTTCAGTTTCTAGGAATTCAATTAATATTACAAGATATTCTTAAATATTTTAGCACGATCAATTAATTAAATAATTAAATAATAATAAAAACATAATTAATCATTTTTTGAATTTGTCTCTTAAAGTCCATGAATTTGATGATTTTTTAACGAAATAGTTGAATTTTCAACCAAAAAGATCAATTTTCAAACAAATAGCTGAATTTTGAACTACAAAATATAAGTTTTCAACCAAAAATGGAACAGTTAAATTTTCAGTCAAACAAATTAATTTTCAAAAAAAAAACAGATTTATTTTTAAAACAAATTTAATTTAACTTCCAACCAAGCAGTTTTATTTTCAAGCAAAAACATGAATTTTCAACTAAAATTATGAATATTTAGCTGGAATACTTAATTTTTCAACCAAGGAGATGAATTTTCTACCACAAAGACGATTTTTCAAAAAAAAATACATGAATTTTCAACTGAAATCATCATACTTTAACTGGAATAGTTAATTTTTCGACCAAAAAGATGATTTTTCAACCAAGAAGATTAATTTTTACTAAAGAAGACGAATTTTCAAGAAAATACATGAATTTTCAATTAAAAAGATAAATTTTAAACCAAGAATTGAATATTTAAATTTTCAGTTAAAAATTAACGTTTAACCAAAGAGATGAATTTTCAACTGAAAGGATATAATTTTCAATTGGAATAGTTGAATTTGAAACTAAAAACATGCATTTTCAACTAAAATGATGAGTCTTTAACTAGAATCATTAAATTTCAAACAAAAAGATTAATTTTCAATCCAGAAGATTAATTTCTACCAAAAAAGTCAACATTTTCAACCAAAAAAGATAATTTTTCAACCAAATATTGAATAGTTACATTTTCAGTAAAAAAAATAATTTTTAACAGAAAAAAAAACAACAAATTTTCAACAAAATAGTTAAAGTTGCAACAAGAATAGTTCAATTTTCAGTAAAAAAATTAATTTTCAGCCAAATAAAAAACGAATTTTTAACAAAATAGCTCATTTTTCAACCAAGGATATGAACTTTCAATTAAAATGATGAATCTTTAACAACAACAAAAAATTAATTTTTAACAAAAGAGTAACTGTCAGCCAAGTAATTAAATCTTCATTCAGAAAAGATGGATTCGGAACGAAAAATGTAGTAGTTGATATTTCAACCAGAAAAGAACAAATTTTCAACTAAAACCGACCAATTTTCAATTTAATATTGCAATTAAAAAAAAATTAAGCATCCTCTCGAAAAAATTCCCTGACTTTAAAAAAAAATCCCTGACATTTCCAGGTACATAAAAATTCCCTGACAATTCCAGGTTTTCCAGGTAGGGTAGACACCCTGATAATTCATTCAAGGTTCGCGTACAAAATTCAAGATTTCCAGGTTTTCAAGGTTTACAAGGTCGCTGGACACCCTGTTCAAATTTAAGGGGGGGGGGGGCCCATACTGTGATTCCTGAAGTAAACTTGGAAATTATGTAAGATATCAAAAGAAGAAGCTCTCCCCGTTTTATTATGTATAAAAAAACGTCTCTTAAAAAAGCAGAAACACTTTTAGATTCTCGGAATGGCGTACATCAATTGCGAATTAATATTAATAATAGATACGTTCAGCAGAAGGAAATGTAAAATGCTTGGACCAGAGATCAAGATGCTCACAATTTTCTTCTTGCAAAAGCGGGGAAAGGAAATAATGGTTCTATTTGAGATGCAAATATGCAAATATAACGAAAAACAGAAAAGTAAATCTACTTTACCTGGGGTGCAGGGGCACTGGCAGGTGCATCTTTATCTTTAGGTGCATCCGACTTCTGCTCCGACTGAAAATAGTACAAAAAAGATACGTGCAAAGTGTGTGCTCAAGCTCTACTTCCAATAGCAATTTTCGTCAGCGAATCGCTCCCAACTTTTATACGTGCCCAGAATTTTCAGATAAACTTGAGATGTGTGAATAATTCAACTCGATCAAAGGAAACTTGTTCCATATCAAGAAAATATACAGGCCGACTGTACAATTTCACAAGTATTTTCGGTTTATTCACGGTTTTCAAAAATCTGTCCTGGTCACTACAAATTTTACAGGGTGTCTTCCTCGACGGGAATTTTTAAATTACCGGTCATTTCCTGGTTTTCTCCGAATCAATTAATGATTTAATAATTTAAAAACTGATAAAACATAAAGCAAAATAATGATCTTTATGTTCATTTTCAAATTTTATTTTGTATGAAAAATAAAATACACTACCGTCATTTAATATGTGGACACCCATTTTTAAAATGTTTAAATTGGTTAATTTTTGGATTTTTAGTTTTATAAATTCTGAAATGAACATAGGATGAAGTTATTTTGACCATTTTTTAAAGAAGCTATTGTAAAAATAGTTAAAATTGTAATGTTTTCTTACATTTTAAATAACACCCAAAATAATAAAGACTTGTCGATATTGTGCTATTTTCAAAGGTAAATTTCTGTATAATCATCATTTGATGCTAATCTTTAGAAATTTCCCTTTAAAATAAGCCCAAGAAAATTCGAAAATGTTTATAATTTCAGATTTTATTCGAACTTTAGAAAACCCTTATTTATTACAATTTTCAATATTTTTGCAACAGATTTTTAAAAAAATTGACAAAGCAACTTCACCTTGGAATCATTTTGTTCAAAATTTAGATAGCCTCTAACAGTGTAACCTATTCTAGAGAAAAATTTGAAATTTCGAATTAATCCAATCAATAAATTATTAAATGCTAACAGATGGGTCGTAATTTTCATTCAATTTTAATTAAGAAGAGCTCTTTTTTTTATTTCATTACACTATTAATTATTATTATCAATTATTAACAATCAGCCTTTCTTGCATATTTTTAAGTGAATTTAAAGATTCTTTATTCTGAGCTTGAATGTACACATAGGTCCTAGAACATCCTTAAAATATTGTTTAACATTTCATTCAATTTAAAAAATGTGACAATTATCACCATTTTAAAACTCTAATTTTACAATATAAAAAACATTGCTTCGAATTTAAAATTCTTTACTTTTTGAGAATGAAAGTAAAAGATCATGTTTGAAACTATTAATTAAATTCAACTCGAACTCCTAAAGCTGGAATTTTTTTAATGAAATAATTAAAACTGAACTGCAAATTAAAGCACTCAGAACACTTTTCATTTAAACTTTTAAAATTGAAACTTAAAAAAGGTATAATTCAAACAATAATTTGCATGTATAAAATGGAAGCTTTCATATGAATTTAAAAAATGAATAAAGGAATTTGTAAATTTTCAAAATTATATATACAAATTTTAAGTAATTGAATTATAATTGATCATTTCAAATGAATAGTCAAATATAGCTGAATATGATAAAATTGTTCTTTTTTTTTATATTAAAACATTTCAAATTGAATGGGTTAAAAATGAAATATTTAAAATGAAAAATAGTTAATCATAAAGTCTCAATTGGGCGTTCACATTTGTTTAACTGCCATGGCTATCGAGTTGAAACAGTTCAATTTTTAACGTCAAAATCCGTAAATTGTCTAATTTTGAACAGATTCAGAATCGTATTACAAAATAAATTATTGTTCAATTTTTAACCTACGAACTGCGGTTCAAAATTAAAAATCATGAATTAATTTACATGTCAGTTTGATCAACTTAAAACGTTTTTTTATCAAAAATTTTCAATTTCAAACGCTTTTAATTTGTAATTTTTTTTCTTCAAACCAGCATTTTAAAATTCTTTAATTTGAAAATATGCGCTTCAAAATGAAGTCCTCAAATTGAAAAATTTTTAAAGTAAAAGATTTTTAGAATCTTTTAACAATTTTGGATTATTTTCGTGATTTTCATCGGTAATTAGTATTTTTAATTTAAAAAAAAATAGGTTTTACAGAAAACTCACATATTTTAACAACTTTAGATTATGTTAGCGTTTTACACAAATATTGGTATCTAAAAACAAAAATTATTAAAGTTTGAACATGATTTGTAATTTTTAAACAGTTTCAAAATATATTAACGTTTTTCACAGGAAATCGTTTTTGTTTTAAATGCAAAAATCATTTATTTCAGAGGTTCATAATTTTTCAACAATTTTAGGTTACGATAGCGTTCTACATCAAAAATTGGTATTTTATAACAAAAATCATTATAAATTGAACAAGATTTAGAATCTTTTGACAATTTTAGATTATGTTCGTGTTTTCCGTCCGAAATTGGTATTTTTATTAACAGAAAATTAGATTTCATGGAAGATTCACAAATCACAACTTTTGACCAGTTTAGGATATGTCAGCGTTTTACACCAAAAATTGGTATTTTGAAACAAAAGTCATTATAATTTGAACGAAATTTAGAATCTTTGAATAATTTTGGATTATGTTAGCGTTTTTCATCGGAAATCAGTGTTTTTAATTTTTTTAAATAGGTTTAAAAAAAGATTCACTTATTTATTTTACCAAATTAAATTATTTTAGCGTTTACACAAAAATTGATATTCAAAAACAAAAAGCATTATAGTTTGAAGAAGATTTGCAATTTTTAAACAGTTTCCGGTTATATTAACGTTTTTCACAGGAAATAGTTTTTTTTTTTAATGCAAAATTCATCATAATTTGAACAAATTTAGAATCTTTTAACAATTTTAGATTAGGTTAGTGTTTTGCGTCAGAAATTGGTATTTTTATTAATAAAAAATTAGATTTCAAAGGTCATATTAATGTTGTTCGCGGGAAATAGGTTATTTTAAACAAAAATCATTATATTATAAAGGCTCATAATTTGTGAACAATTTTAGGTTACGTTAGCGTTTTACACCAAAAATTGATATTTTGAAATAATCATTATAATTTTTTAGAATTTTTGAACAATTTTGGATTATGTCAGCGTTTCTCGTCCGAAATTGAATTTTTTATTTCAAAATCACTTTAGATTTTAAAGAAGATTTGCACAATTTTAGGTTATGTTAATATTTTTAATCGGAAATCGGTGATTTTAAACGAAAAATAAAAAACCTGGTTTTTAAAAATTAAAAATTCCCTAATAAATGTTATGAAAGAAAAATCAAAATCCCGGTTTTACACCGGTGAACAAAATTCCCGGTCAAGTAGACACCCTAAATTAGTAATCTAAAATTACGCAATCTTAATCTAAAAATTTAATTTAATTTTGCCATCAGTCACGATTCATCAACGAGTAAAAACTATTATTCATATACAAGGTTCAACTTTAAATTTGCTTTGCTGAAGAAGATGAGCAACAATTTACAGTACTTGATGAGATTATTCCTTCATGTAATTTTAATACGCCTGTTGGGTAGCTACGACAGCGCCACCAATTTGGAACTATTGGGAAGAAATTTTAATTTTAATTCAATATTAACAAAAAAACTTACAGTAAACAATTAATTTTGAAGCGAAGATTAACATTTTTGATTAAAATGAGTTGATATTCACTGCCTTTTTTAATAAACATTGCCCAAATAGCTTCGAGATACCCATTAGTTCGCGTGTCCGATGGCGCTGTTGTCAAAGTCACAGAGGTATCCTACAGGCGTATTAGAGATCACGTCCCATCTCCTTTTTTCGAGCAAATTCAGTAAGTTGTTAGCTGTGTCGAATGTGTGCAAAATGCAAAGGCCCCAGGCTAGCAGACTAGATCTAGCAATCTAATTAAAGAATAGTACGGCGAAACTGAAAACTTTTACGAACAATAAAACGATAGAGAAGGAAGAGAGTACAGTAAGGCATGAGTAAAATAAACCGAGAGTGCCGATCCCCAGCACCTCGAGAATCCTGTTCCGGAAGTTGTGTAGGCTCGCTAAATTCGTGCACGAGAAACTTTCTTCAAATTAACATAACTATTACATTACAGCACATTCTGAATAAAAGAAAAATTAAAAATAAAAGAAGCAGTGTTCCCACAAAATTCCCTAAAGTTTCCACGTTTCTCAGATCACTTTTTTTTAAATAAAAATAAATGTAACTTTTGGGAACAAGTAAAAAAAGTTGTAGAAACTTGTACATTTTCCAGAGCCAGAGTGGCCGTTTTGAACAAAGAAAAATATGAAACTCTTGAATTTTAGGCTTTTATAATTAAAATTTACCAATTTTTTAATTCTAAATTTGCGTACTTGAATTTAATGTACTAAAACAATAAAAAATGTACACGTATAAAATGGAAGCTTTTAACACTCTTTAGTGGAACAATATTAAACTAAATTCAGATAAACTGCAAAATTTTTAACTAAACAATTTTTTAAATTAGAAGTTAAATTATTTTTATTTTTATTAGTTTCAAATGAAACATTATTCACTTGTTAATTATAAACCAAAACTTGCTTTTTTTCTGAAATATTTTCAAATATTCTCTTAAAATGATTTTTTCTAACACAAAAAAAACAACTAAAAATGTTCTCACGAATCTAAAAAAAAAATTTATTATCTTAAAACCTTTCAAAATCCTTCAAAAATCTACATTTTGTTTAGAATTTTTTTAAATCTTTTCAAATTCTAAATTATTTTTGATATTTGCGCAAAACTTCTAAATGTCTTTTAAAGAGATTCAAATTTTTCTTTAAAAAATCTTACAACAATAAAAAAATTACCTTAAAATCTTCCAGATTCTTTCCTGACAATTTTGGAAATCTTTTGAATCATTTTTAATTTTCCTAGGAATCTTGAGAAAATTTTGTTATTCTCATGAAAAGCTTTAACACTTCTTAAAGAGCTTCTCAATGTTTTGTTCAAAATTTGCATTTTTTTAAATTATTTTAAATCACTTCAAGTTTAAAATTAAATTTGAATCCTTACAAAACTTCTAAATATTTCTTTTTAAAATAAAAAGAAACTCAAATCATTTAAAAAGATATTTAGAAAGTTTAACACTTTTGAAAAGATTAAAAAATACTTTAAAACTTGTAAAGATTCCAAGGTTTTTTCTAAATGTAGATTTCTGAAGATTTTGAAAAAAGCTTTTCAAGAATTTTGAAAGGTTTCAAGAGGAACAAAAAATTTTCTTAAGATTCGTAGGAAAATTGTAAATTATTTTTTATTAAAAAAGATTGATTTCAAGAGATTATTTAAAAAGATTTAAAAACGTTTCAGATTTCCAAAATTTCGAAAAAAGAAACTAAAAGATTTAAAGGTAATTTTGTAACAACATTTATGAAAAATTCGACTAATTTTGAAAGATATTTATCAGGTTTAGAAATGTTGATGAAAAGATTCAAGAATAATTTAAATCTTGAGAAGATTTCAAAAAAATCAAAACAAAATGTACGTTTTTGAAGATTTCGAAAAAAAGAAGCTTTTTAAGAATTTGGAAAGCTTTCAAGAGGATAAAAAAATGTACCTAAGATTCATGAGGAAATTTTATATTATTTTTTATTTAAAAAAATGAATTCTAAGAGAAAATTGGAAAATTTGAATAAAAATTCGAGATGCTTTTTAAGACTTTTTAAAGCTTTCAAGAGAATTGAAAAAATTTCGTAACATTCTTGGGAAAATTTTTACCTTTTAAAAAACTTATTTTTCAAACAAAATTCAAAAGATTTTAAAAATTTCAAAATATTTTTTAAAATCTCGAAAATAAATATTGAAGTAGATGTAGATTTCGAACAAAAATTTTAGAAGCGTTTTTGATATATATGAACGAATTCAAAAAAAATTTTTAATTTTTAATGAAATGTTTTGAAATCTTTTTAAATAATCTCTTAAAATTAATTTAAAAAAAAATCATTTAAAATTTTGCTAGGAATCTTAAGAAAATTGTCTGATTTCTCTTAAAACCTTTCAAAATATTTTAAACACTTTTCTTTTTATATATTAAAAAATCTACATTCAAAAAAGTATTTTGGAATCTTTACAAGTTTTCAATTATTTTTTAATCTTTGTAAAACTGCAAATATTCTAAATATCTTCTTAAATTATTCCACTTTTTCTTAATTTAAAAAAAAATTGCCTTAAAATCTTTCAGATTCTCCCCTGGCAGTTTTGGAAATCTTTTGAAATCTTTTTAAATATTCTCTTAAAAATAATTTTTCAAATTAAAAAATAATTTTCAATTTTCCTAGGAATTTTGAGAAATTGTTTTTTTCTCATAAAAGCTTTTACACTTCTTAAAGAGCTTCTCAATGTTTTGTTCAAAATCTACATTTTTTTAAATTATTTTAAATCACTTCAAGTTTAAAATTAAATTTTAATCCTTACAAAACTTCTAAATATTTCTTAAACTTACTCAATTTTTTTGTAAATTAGTAAGTGTTCAATTTTTATTTGCGCATCAAAATTAAACAATTTTACTTTAAAATTAAATTTTTTTTAAAATAGAACAATTAAAATTGTAATTGCTTTCTATTTCAAACAAGTCAGTTTCAAAATATTTTAGTTTTGAATATTTGATTGGTAATTTTGAAAAGAATTTGCAATTTAATAAAAGCATTTAATTATGAATTTGTTAATTTCAAGTTATTTTAAAATTGAAAAAATAACTTTGAAGTCACAATCGGCCGTTTCCTATTTAATAATAAGGCTTTCGAATTGAAACAGTTCACTTTTTAATATCAAAATCGGTAAATTTTTAAACTTTGAACAGATTTAGAATCGTCCTGTAAAATAAAATATTATTCAATTTTTGAAATTCTATCTGCAGTTTAATTTTAAAAATCACTAAATCATTTATATTTACAGTTGGTCAACTAAAACGTTTTTTGTCAAAAAATTTCAATTCCAAAGGCTTTTAATTTTGTAATTGTTTATGTCCTCAAAACTGGATTTTATAATTCTTTTAATTACAAATGTAATCTTATAGTAAATGAAAATATAAAACGGAATATTTTTAAAGTAATTAACATAAATAAACATTTAAAAAAAGTAGAAATCGAAATTATTTTAAATTATTTTAACATTACCAAATTTGTGATATTTCAAAAGATTGATAGATTTTTCTTCTAAAAATTGGTCAAATTCCCTGACTTTCTCCGGGTTTTCGAACTTTGTAGCAGCCAAGCATAAAAAAAAGGAATTACGAAGAGCGTTTACAAAAGCTTTCATTCGTGCAGACGGCCATAGAATTAAAGGTCAGAAATTTTAATTTTAAGAGGCATCGTCTTTCAACTGGAGATACGGCATTCTCGCTTCCGTGTTCATCGTCAATACTCAAATTTGAATGTAATCAAAATTTCGCTAATACAGGCCTCATAGTCCCTATGGGATAAAAAATAAGGAAAAAATCTCTCATCATTTTTAAAGGCGTTTTCAAATTTCTTGATAAAAATAAAGGGTCTGTCAAATATGAAATTATTTCTTACGGAGAGTATGCAAAAATCTTTCAAAATTTGAAACGACTTTTCGAACCCACCACAATATTGTAAAAAAGTGGGATCCGTGAAAATATAAAAATTATATTTTAATCTAAAATGATTTACTTCTCAGGTTTTACAATTAAAAATGGTTTAATTTCCAACGCTTCCAATTTTTGAAATCGAAAAAAGTAATAATCCAAACAATCAGATATTTATCAAAATTGATCATTTATGGTGGCCATTTTAATCGAACTCTTACAGCTGAAATTTTTTCATTTGAAGTAATCAAAACTGAAATTAAAATTAAACACTAAAAGTGGAACCTTTTTGAATTTTTAACTTTTAAAATAGAAGCTTAGCCAATTTTTAATTCAGAAATTTTGTATTTAAACGCTCAATAATTTATGTGTATAAAATCGGAGCTTTTAAATACAAAATTTCAAATTTTAAACTTTTCTGAATCGAACAGTTTAAAGATCTTTGGTCAAAAAATATAAATCCACGATTTCATTTTCAATGTCCTAATTTCAAGAATGAATCAATAAAATTATAAATGTTCAAAATTATATCTTTTTGAGCAATTTTAAGTTAAAAACAGTACTTACACGTCGAAATTCAACACTAAAAGTGTTTAAATTGTAACGTTGAAAGTTTAAATTTGGTTAGGGTTAAAATCTGTAAATTGTTTAATTTGGAACAAATTCAGAATTGTGTGGTAAAATCAATTATTTATGGATTGATTGAGATGAGTCAATTTAATTAACATTAATCTGCCAAAAAAATATTTGCCAATAGCATTAATAATGGTATTAATAACAAGTTGTAAAAATGTTATATTTGCATAATTTCAAAATTGCATTTTAAAATTCTTTACATTGAAAATGTAAGCTTGAAAATGAAGACCCAAAATGAAAAAATTGTTAAGTAAAAGATTTTAGAATTAAGCATTGTAAACTAAATGATTTAAGAGTTGAAAAAGTTTACAATTGAATTTAAAATTTAAAAAAGTGGAAATTCGAAATTATTCAAGTTAAAAGGCTTTCATTTTGAAATTTAGGCTATCAGATGAACATACGGAACTATAGGGACCAAATTTTGAAAAAAGGGTACTTTAGGGTCCATATCTGAATATAGGGTACAATAGGGAATGTAGGGACCAATCTGTGAGGCCTGCTAATAGAAAATCTTACTGATAAACAATTATATTAGCAACGATTTTTTAAAAATATTTTGATGCTGAATAATTATCTGAGATTTATTTCAAGGAGGTTGGTGCAGGCATTAAAAAAACATATAACTATCTCATCAAAAGTTTGTAAACAGGTTATAAAATACATCTAATTGTTTCAAAAATCTACTTTACAAATTAAATACAATTTTTTGCAGGCGAAAAGTTCCAAGCTCTTTCCATTGAAAATTTTCTAAATATAAACGCTCTGAACTTAAAATTGCATAATGTGATTAACAGATTAAACCAATTTCTAACGTTTCAATTTAGAATATTTCACCGACATTTTTAATTGAGCACTGCTGAATTTTAATGCACTCAGCTTATTTTTTCAACTCTACACTTGATACTAAAATTTCAGACTAAAATTGTTTGTACTTGACATAAATACGAAAAAAGTAAAAAGAGGACAAAATAATTTTAAAAAATGTTCTGCCATTGATTTAGAGATTTTTTTTTTTTGCAAAACACTTGAAAAATCCTCGAAGGGAAATAAGAATCTTGGATTTTGTTCTGGGCACCAACTTCCTTAAGACAAAATCCTGTTCGCGAATGAAAAAATACCTGAACAGGCTGATCACCAGCCTCAACAAGAATCTTGGTGGGAAGTGGTTGAATCGTCTCGACTTTATTATCCGCAGAGGGTTGTACATTTTCTTTATTCGCACTTCGTTTATTACTGCTAGTACGAGCTTGACGGGGAACACTTCTTCTGTGCCGAGGACGTTGGATTCTCTTGGGAATCCCGTTTTGACCCCCCTCACCAGCACCTTCTTCCTCCTCACTCACCTGACGATCGAAGGATTCGGTAACAAAGTGCCAATCTTCATTTAAAAATTCAACAAACTCTACTACAGTGCATCATCGATCCTATTTTGCTAGTCTGGGTTGGCACAATGATCTATTGCTTACAAAGTTTCCTACTATCTAATATTCTAATCTAATATCGTGTGCTTGCAGTTTAAAACCAATTATCATCTATCTCAATTTCTCACTTCAACAATTAATTTCATTTTAACTAAATATTACACCCCAATGCACAGGATTGCTAAAACATTTTCAAATTTCTTAACATTGAAAATTTCAAATAAACAAACTTCAATGTAGCAATCCTGAATAAAGAGATAAAGATCACAGACTTCACAGCTCAACCTGATCTCACAACAGGGGAAATAGGATGATTTTTCACACAAAAAAAGGAATCAATTCGATGTGAATCACTTAAGATTTCAAGTCGAAATATATTGCATTTTCTACAAAAACGACAAATTTCAACCAAAAAAGATTTTCTACCAACAGAGATCAATTTTCAACAAAATAGTTTAGTTTTCAAGCTAAAAAGTCTAACGTTTTAGAAAACCGTTGACTTTGAAAACCCAAAAGATGAATTTTGATCTAAATAGCTAAATTAAAAAAAAAACTTAAATAATCTTAACCAAACAGTTGAATTTCCAACGTACAAAGATGAATTTTCAAACAAATGGTCGAGTTTTCAGAGAAAAAAGATTTAACTAAAACCAAATAGTTGAATTTTCAAGCCAAAGTCTAATTTTTTAGAAGACAGTTGAAATTTCAACCAGAAAAGTTGAATTCAACAAAAAAAGTTCATTTTCAACCAAGAAAAATGAATCTTTCTACCAAAATATTAATTTTCAATCCAAAATGAAGAATTTTCTATTAAAAACAGTTTAATCTTCGACCAAAAAAGATGAATTTTTAACAAAATAATTAAATTTTACCAATTCGTAGAATTTTTTACCAAAAAGATGAATCTTCGCCCCAAAAAATGAATTTTTAACAAAGCAGTTCAACTTGTAACCAAGTAGTTGAATTTTCAACCAAAAAAGATGAACTCTCAAAGGACAATATAATAGTTGTTACTTGAACCAAATGAAATTTTGATTTTAATTCAACCAAAAACGACGAATTTTCAACAAAATAGTAGAATCATCAACCAAAACAGAATAATTTTTAGTCGAACAGTTGCATTTTTAATCAAAAAGATGAAATTTCTACCAAAAAAGGTGAATTTTCATAAAAAATAAACGATTTATCAACAAAATAACTAAATTTGAAACCAAAGAGATGAATGTTGAACAACAACAAAATAATTGTTAAAAAAGTAGGTCAATTTTCAACCAAGTAGTTGAATTTTCAACCAAAAAAGATGAATTATCGAAATAAAAATATAATAGTTGATATTCAACCAAAAAAGATGTTATACTCAGACAGATGCATTTTTAACAAGAGTTAAGTTTTCAAGCTAAAAAGCTGAATGTTTTAGAAAACCGTTGACTTTGATACCCGGAAAGATGACTTTTTGAAAAGAAGTTAATTTTCAACCACAAAAGATGAATTTTTAACCAAATAGTTCAACTTTTCAGCAAAAGAGACTAATTTTCAACAAAATAATTGAATTTTTAATTAAAGTTACATTTAAAAGCGAAAAAAAGGAATTTTTCAGACGACAGTTGCATTTTCAACAAAAAAGTTCATTTTTATTTGTAGAGAGATTACTTTACTGCCAAAAAAGATCATTTTTCAATCCAGAAGAACAAATTTTCAACAAAACAAATAAATTTGCAGCAAAATAGTTGAATTCTGAACTAAATAGTCGAATATTAAGCCAACAAAAATGAATTTTCAACCACATGGTCGAATTTTTTAAGCCAAAAAGACGAATTTTTTAGAACTGAGTTAAATTTCCAACCTAGAAAGATTACTTTTCTACCAAAAAAGATCAATCTTCTATCCAAAAAGACGAATTTTCAACTAAACGATCGAATTTTCAAACAAAAAAGGTTGAACATCAAATAGTTGAATTTTCAAGTCAAAAATACGAATTTTCTATCTAGAACAGTAAATTTTCCACCAAGAAGGACGACTTTTTAAGAAAATAGCTGCATTTTTAACCAAATAATTCAATTTTCAACAATATGGTCGAATTTTCAAACAAAAAATATTACTTCTGCCAAAAAGGATGAATTTTTAATCCAAAAGGACGAATTTTCTATTCAAAAAAGTTGAATTTTCTACCAAGAAAGATGAGTTTTTTAACTAAAAAGTTCAATTTTGAACCAAACGGTCGAATTTTCAAGCCAAAAAGACGAATTTGTTTACAAGAGAGTTAAATTTCCAACCTAGAAAAGATTACTTTTGTACCAAAAAAGATCAAGCTTCTATCCAAAAAGACCAATTTTCAATAAAACAGTTACATTTTCGACAAAAAAGATGACTTTTTAACAAAATAGTCCAATTTTTAGGTCTACAAAAGTGAATTTTCAACTAAACGGTCGAATGTTCAAACAAAAAAGATTGAACTTAACAAAAAGTTGAATTTTCAAACCATAAAGACGATGTTTCAATCTTTTTAAATTGACTAACTAAAAACCAAATAATTAAATGTTTAAAGCCAAAAAACGATTTTTTTAGAAGACAGTTAAATTTTCAATCAAATAGTCGAATTTATAAGCAAAAGAGAGATGAAGTCCGAACCGAGCAAAAATAATAGTAGACTTTTCCACCAAAAATAAGTGGACTTTCTTATCGTGTTCTGTTAAATGAGTTCGCATTAAAGCAAACAAATGAGAAAAAGTGGAAAGTTTCTTGAAAACAGGGAGAAAAAGAGGAATTCTTAGACAAGAAAGGGAAAATAGGGGATTAGGGGGAAGAGTGTGAAGTCTGAGATCAGTAAAAATAAATATAAATGAAAACTCCACTCGAAACGACAAAATATCTACAATTCACCTCCAGCTAGTTTCAAAAATTCTCAAACGACACAGGAAATTATTCCCGACTTAATGAAACGATATGGTTCAATTGAATAAAGTTTGAGTGGTGGAGTTTCTAGAAACTGACTCTGAGAAATTTTGAAAGATCAAGAAGAAGGAGCGAGAAATTCAGTTACTGAGGTGATTTCATTACCTGTCCGTCCTGACTGCGAGGACGTCGGGGAGGGCCACCGCCTCTTCCACCGCGGAAATTGCGACGGAAAAAGCGACGAGGTGGTCCACCTCGGCCTCCTCGTCCTCCAGCTCCACGTGGTGCTCCGTCACCAGTACCTTCAACTCCCTGCTCACCACCATCGGCTCCATTTTCTCCCTGCTGAGGAGCTGGGCCTGACCGACGTCCCCCTCTGTAGTACCCATCGTAATTACGTCGGGGCCTGTACCGACGCACTGGAGCTCCACCACCTTCTCCAGCAGGGACTTCTCCTTCGGGCTTATTATCACCTAAAACAAAAGAAATAGAACAAACTGTAATTTTCCAATTAAAAGCTCTTGAAAATGCCTTAGAAGTTTTAAAAATACCCTACATTCTTAAAAATTCCTTCAAATTATTGAAATCTATTAAAAATTTCTCGGAATCATTAAAAATACGATGAAATATGTATTTTAACAGAATTGAAGACAATTCAGAAATAGGTATAGACCTGAATTGAATAGTGATTAACCAAGCTATCTAGCGAATCTTAAAAAAAAATCTACGACTTTTCCAGGTTTTCCAGGATAAAAAAATGTCCAGGTACCTTTTTTTACAGTGAACAAATACTTTTCAGAAAACATAGTACAAATGATAGATATAGTGGCTTTATAACAAACGGTTTAATTTTTAACGAAAAATAATGCATTTTCAATCCAAAAGGACGAATTTTCTGTCCAAATAGACGAATGTTCAACAAAATAGTTAATATTTCGACCAAAACGGATGACTTTAATAAAATACTTGAATTTTCAGCATAATAGTATAATTTTTAACCAAATAGTGGAATTTTCTACCTAAAAGGATGATTTTTAACCAAATAGTCAAATTTTGAAACCAAAAATATTAAACTTCAACCAAAAACAGTGGAATTTTCCACACGAAAAATAAATTTCAACAAATAAGGTGAATTCTTAACGAAAAATAATAGTTGATATTTCACACAAAAGAAATGAATCTCAATAAAATAATTAAATTTTCAATCTACGAATTCGAATTCTCAAACAAAACGACGATTCTTCAACCAAGAAGATTAATTTTTTACCAAAAAATATCTTTTTTTAACAATAAACATAATATTTTTAATAGATGCATTTTTAAGTAAAAATAGACAGATTTTCACTGAAAAAAAATTTCAACCCAAGAGATGAATTTTCAACAAAAAAGTTAATTTTCAACCAAACAGTTGCAATTTTAACCAAGAGGACATTCAACAAAAAAAAAACAGGTGGCAATTCCGCGTTTATTATAAATAATGGTTTTTTCATGACGGTCGTTTTAATCACCAAAAAAATTCCCGGTTCGCTAACATTTTTCACGGTCAATGAAAGTAAAAAATTCGAACTCTAGACCTAAAAATGTTTGCATTTGAAGTAATAAAAACTGAGCTGCAAATAATTTTAAACAATTTCAAGCTAGAAATATTACAAAATTTAACGATTACATTTTTTTTATAACTTGAACACTTCCTAAATCAGAAATTAAAATATTTTTATTTTAAATAAATTTAAAAAAAATGTAATCCTTAAAAAGCTTCAAAATTTTATTTCAAAATCTTGAAACATCTACATGTTTTACATTTTTTGAAATTTTAAAGTATTTTTGAAATTGTTTCAGAACTTCTAAACATCTTATTAAATGATTCGGATTCTTCATAAAATTTTTCCAAATTTTTTTTTTAAATCCTGCAAAATAAAAAATATTTTCTTAAAATCTTCCACACTCATTTTTGACAATTTTGGAAATATTTTATAATCTTTTTAAATATTCTCTTAAAATTAATGTTTTTTTTGTTCGAAATCTGCACAAATTTATATTTTGTTTTAAATTAGGCCGTGGGCTATTTGCACCGAAATTTCGGTACGAATAGCCCAATTTTGAGTTCATTTACCCCCCCCCCTCCTCCTCCTCCTAATTTTCGGGGTTTTTATAGCCCAAAATTTTATCGGTATACGTAAACACTTCCTTTAAATTATTTGAATTCATTTCAAATTTTTAATTAATTTTGAATCTTTTCAGACCTTCTAAATATCTTTTCAACTTACTCGAATTTTTTCCAGGAATAACAATAGGTGTTCAATATTTATTATACATCCAAATTCAACAATTTTACTTGTAAATTAATTTTTTTTTAACAGAACAATTAAAATTGTAACGCTCAAAATTTAGTTTTGAATATTTGATTTATAATTACTAATTTTAAATGAACAAATATTTATAAATATTAAGCAAATGTTCTTTTTTTTAATCAAAAAATGTCAAATATTGTTTTGAAGTTATTTAAAAATTTTAAATAGTTTATAAAATTTCAATCGGGCCTTTACATTTGTTTAACTACCAGACTTTCCAATTGAAACAGTTTAATCTTTAACGTTAAAATCTGGAAATTCTTCAATTTTGAACTAGTTTCGAATCGTCTGGTAAAATCAATTATTATTCACTTGTTAATCCTTAATGTACAGTTTAATTTTAAAAATCATTATAATTTATATTCTCAAATGATCAACTAAAAAGGTTTTTTATCCAATTGACGATTTCTTTCAAACGCTTCTAATCTTTAATTTTTTAAGTCTTCAAAACTGCATTTTAAAATTCTTTAAATGAAAAATGTACGCTTGAAAATTGTTTATTCAGTTTCTAAGGATTCAATTAATATGTTTAATTTAGAAAGCTTTGACAAATTATATTACAAGATATTCTTAAATCTGTTAGCACCCTCGATTATTTGAATAATTAAATAATACTAAAATCATAATTCATGATTTCTTGAACTTTCTTGGCTCAATAAGACAGATAATTTTTAACCAAATAGTTGAATTTTCAACTAAAAAAGATCAAATGTCAATCAAATAGTTGAATTTTAAACTAAAAAAGATCAGTTTTCAACCAAACGTGGAATAGTTCAATTGTGTGTTAAAAATATTAACTTTCCAATGAAAAAACAAAAAAATGTCAACCTGAGTGATGAATTTTCAATTAAAATGAAGAATCTTCAAATGGAATAGATGAATTTTAAACCAACAAGATGAATTTTTAAAAACAGAGTTTAACCTTGAACCAAGTAGTTTTATTTTCAATCGAAAAGATGAATTTTCAACTAAAATTAGGAATATTTAACTGGAATTCTTTAATTTTCAACCGAAAAGATGAATTTTCAAACAAGAAGAATAACTTTCTACTAAAAAAAAGACGATTTTTCAACAAAATATTTGAATTTTCAAGTAAAAAAGATAAACTGTCCACAAAAATTTTAATAGTTAAATTATCAGTAAAAACCATTAATGTTCAAATAAAGAGATAAATTTCTAACTAAAATAATGTAATATTCAATTGGAATAGTTACATTTTCAGTTAAAAAAATTTTTTTCAACCAAAATGATGATTTGTCAACTGGGGTAGTTGACTTTTTAACCAAAAAGATTAATTTTCAATTAAAATTATGAATCTTTAACTAGAATAATTGAATTTTGAACCAAGAAGATGAATTTTCAACTAAAAAAAATAAATTGTCAGCCAATAATTGAATAGTTATATGATCAGTTGAAAAAATTAATGTGCAACCAAAGAAATGAATTTTCAACTAAAATGATGGAATATTCAATAGGAATAGTTACATTTTCAGTAAAAAAAAAATTATTTTCAACCAAAATTATGAATTTTCAACTGGAGCATTTTCAGCTGAAGAGCATTTCAGAGCATTTTTTACATTTTCAGTTGAAAAAAAATTTCAACAAAAAAAAATTAATTTTCTGCCGAAGAAAAAACGAATTTTCAACAAAATGGATCATTTTTAAGTCAAAGAGATCAATTTTCAACAGCAAACAAATAAAAATAAAAATTGAATAGTTAAATTTTTAGTTTAAAAAATAATATTCAACCAAACAGATGAATTTTTAACTAAATTGATCAAATATTCAACTGGAATAGTTACATTTTCAGTTTTTAAAAAATAACTTTCAACAAAAAAAAAAGAAACATTTTCAACAAAATAGTTAAGTTTTCAGTAAAAAAAATTAATTTTCTGTCGAAGACAAAACGAATTTTCAACAAAATGGCTCATTTTGAAGCCAAATTAATAATAACAGGTGTTCAATTTTTAAGTAAAAGATTTTCGAACTACGCATTGTAAGCTGAATGATATCATAATTGAAAAAGAGAACAATTCAACTATTTATTTTAAAAACTGTTAAAATCAAACTTGGACAGATTTTTGTTTCTAAAAATTTGTATAATTCCCGGTCCAGCGGCCACCCTGTTTTTTCAGTTTCTAAGGATTCAATTAATATGTTTAATTTAGAAAGCTTTGACAAATTATATTACAAGATATTCTTAAATCTGTTAGCACCATCGATTATTTGAATAATTAAATAATACTAAAATCATAATTCATCATTTCTTGAACTTTCTTGTCTCAACAAGACAGATAATTTTTAACCAAATAGTTGAATTTTCAACTAAAAAACATCAGTTTTCAACCAAACATGGAATAGGTAAATTGTCTGTTAAAAATATTAACTTTCCAATGAAAAAACAAAAAAATGTGAAACAAAGTGATGAATTTTCAATTAAAATGAATCTTCAACTGGAATAGATGAGTTTTAAACTAAAATTAGGAATATTTAACTGGAATACTTTAATTTTCAACCGAAAATATGAATTTTCGAACTGATATTTGTAGTTAAATGCAGCTTTCAATAAAAATAGACTAACCAGATTCATAACCCTCTTGCCCTTCACGTGGTCTTCGCTGTGGTCTTGCGTTCCCGCGTCTTGGGTAAAACCACTGGCGATATCCGCGGCGTTTGTCAGCGGCGTAGGGCGATCCTTTAACTGCTTCTCCCTCAGGCCCGGTGACATTGGCCGCCTCATTTCCCTTCTCGCCGATCACCACGTCAAACTCGACGACTTCCCCGTCGCCAACACTTCGTACGGCTTTTTTCGGGTTATTCTTAACGATGGCCGACTGAAAAATAGAAGAATAAAAACAACATTATTAATTACCGATAGTTTCACTACACTTATCAATTTCAACTTTCGTTTACAAATTTTGGGAAAACTCACCTGATGGACAAACACATCCTCCTTGGTGTCATTTCTGAAAAAGACAAACAAAAAAGTATCCAATTAATAGATTGCAAGACCAACAAATTTGGAACAATAGTAGCACTGGTGTCATGAAATTTTTTAAATATTAAATCGAAGTTTTAACTAAATCCCATAAAATAAAGTGAAAGCCTTTCGAATCTTTCTCCAAAAAACAGGTGTGTCACGAAAATATCGAAAGCATTGTGGTCGCTTTTCTTCAATGCCGATTGGGTAATTTGAAAAACTCGAAGGAATGTTGCCAAAGTCACACACCTAATGAAGAATCGAGTTTCAGTTGATTAAGATTTATTAATTTAAAATTTTCTGATTACATTTTCAGCTAAAATAATCAAATTTCAACGAAACTGATCAATCTTTGATTTAAAAAATTAATTTTCAACAAAAAGTGTAATATTTTATATTTCCACAATTTTTTTTATTTTCAATAAAAAACTGCGAAAGTAAACAAAAAAATACGAATTTTCAGCAGAAGAGTTGAATATTTCAACCAAGAAAGATTTTTCAATCGATAAAGAAAAAAAAATCCAAAATGTTGAGTTTCTAAGTCATAAAGGCGATTTTTTTGAAAATAAGTTCAATTTACAACCCAAAAATATGCATTTTGTACCAAAATAATTTGAATTTTTGACTAAAAATACGAGTTTTCAACAAAATAGGTGAGTTTTAACTGGAAAATGTCAATTGTCTAGCAAAAATGAAATAGCTACATTTTTCGTAAAAAAATTCATTTTCAACCCAAAAAAAAAAAGGATTTTCAACAAAATCTGTTAAATTTTTAACCAAAGAAATGAACTTTCAACTAAAATGATGCATTTTCAATCAAAAAAATAATTTTTTAACCAAATAGTTAAATTTTCAATTTAAAAAACTAATTTTGAATAAAAAAATATAAATTTTTAATAAAATACGTGATATTAATATATAATTCCTTTAAAATGATGAAATCCTCTGAAATCTCACAAAATCTGATATAATAATAATATATTCTTGGAAATTCCTTGAAATCTTTTGAAATAAACTAAAAGCTATACTATGTCCTATAAAACATTTTGAAATATTTAAAAATCCTAAAATTTTGTGAAATCCCTAGAAATATTTTGAAATCCTGTACATCTTGAAATCTTTAATATTTCTTCAAATTCCTTTAAAAATGTTTAAATCTTTGAAATCCTCGGAGACCCAAAAAAAAAAACATGAAAACTTATAAAATCTCTTGAAATTTTTGAAACTTCTATTAGAATTATCATGAATTCCTGAAATATTGTTAAATTCCTTGAAATATTCAAAATCTTCCGACATCTTACAGAAATCACTTTCAATTTCATAGAAATGTTTAAACCTCTTAAAATTTTCTTTTAAACTATACTATATTCTATAAAACCCTTTGAAATTGTTAAAAATCCTCAAGTTTTGCGAAAACCCTAGAAATATTTTGAAATCCTGTACAACATCTTGCAATCTTTAATATATCTTTTAAAATTCCTTTAAAAATGACTGAATCTTTGAAATCTTCGCAGACCCGAAAAAATCCCATGAAATCTTTGGCTCTCTTTTAAAATCCCTTGAAATCTTGAAATTTCTCGGAATCTTGTAAAATATCCTGAAATCTTTCAAATCCTTTGATATTTTTTTAAATCTGTATAGTTCCTGGAGACCCTAGACTATTAGAGGCTTATTATCAAAATAATGTATTTAATTTAATTTTGGTAAACGTGACGACTGTTGACTCTCAATTGAATTTACTAAATTGTACCACTAATTGGCCTAATTTTGTCTGTGGTTTAGCGAATCGTGTCGAGTTAATTTGGTATCTCCGTCCGTGTATAACAGAAGAGGAGCATTATGAGTGCTCACGAAGCGAGCAGAATTATGTGTATGAACATTAATTGAGGACTAGGAAATATGAAAAGAGATATTGATATTTGTATCCAATAGACCGAGACAGTAAATATTAATTAAAATATAGATTTGGTCGTTCGCTGAGAAAATTAAAAAAAAAACAGGATGGCCACAAAACTTCATTTTCAAAATTCCCTGACTTTTCCCGGATCAACTTTTCATTTTCCCTAACTATTAACATTCAAAGACCAGAACTATAATCTTGTAACATTTTTAACCTAGAATCTTTCATAAACGGAATAGAAGAATTTCAAATTAAATTGTGCAATCCAAAACGACGAATTTTCAAACAAAAAATATAACAGTTAAT
The DNA here is from genome assembly GCA_932195095.1 of Andricus curvator. Lineage (NCBI taxonomy): Eukaryota > Metazoa > Arthropoda > Insecta > Hymenoptera > Cynipidae > Andricus > Andricus curvator. The sequence goes on from CAKNYM010052563.1 coordinate 301,580, forward strand.
GTTTCAAAAACAAAACAAAAAAAGAGGATTTTTCAACAAAATAATTAAATTTTCGACCTACAAAGATAATTTTCAACCAGAAGGACGAAGTTTCAATCAAGAAGATTCATTTTATCAACAAAAACACGACATTCTAACCAAAATGATGAATCTTAACAAATTCTTTAACAAAGTAGTTCAGTTTGCAACCTAAAGAAGTTGAATTTTGCCACCAAAAAGACGATTTTTCAACAAATAATGATTTTTCAGTCAAGAAATAAAAAAAGATCATCCAAATTGTTGCACTTTCAAGCCAAAAGAACAATTTTCTGTGAAACAGTTGAATTTCCAACACGGAAATATAAATTTTCAACAATAAAGTTAATTTTTAACCAAACAGTTGCATTTTTAACCAAAAAGGGAAATTTTTCAAGAAAATAATTAACCTTTCAACCAACGAGACGCATTTTTAACTAAAATGGTAAATCTTCAACAGGAATAGTTAAATTTTCAGATAACAAAATTAATTCGTAACCATAAAAAAAACTAATTTTCAACAAAAATAGGAATTTTCAACAAGAAAGAGGAATATTTAAAAAAACAGTTGAATTTTCGTCCAAAAAATATGCATTTTTAACAAAATAATTAAATGTTCAACGAAATAGTTGAATTTTTAGCCAAATTAATAAACTTTCAATCTAAAAAATGAATTTTCAAACATATAAGATTAAACTTCAACCAAAAATAGTAGCATCTTCGACCAAATAGTTGAATTTTCGACCAAAAAAGATAACTTTTTAACAAAATAATTAAATTTACAACAAAATAGGTAGTTCAATTTTTAACCACATACTTGAATTCTCTACCGGCGAAGGCAAATTTTCATCCAAGTAGTCAAATTAAAAAAAAAAATATAATAGTTGATATTTGAAAAAAAAACGAAATTTTCCACCTACAAAGACGAATTCTCAACCGAAAAGATGAATTTTCAAGCCGAGATCAATTTTCACCTAAAATGATTAATCTTTAACAAACAAAATGTTTTTTTAAGTAGTTCAGCTTTCAACCCAGAAGTTAAATTTTCAAACCAAAAATCGAACTTTCAAGAAATAAAGATTTTTGAGTCAAGAAAGAAAAAAAGTGCATACAAAGGGTTAAACTTTCTAGTCAAAAGACGAATTTTCAAGCCGAACATATTAATTTTCAATAAAAAAGTTAATTTTCAACCAAACAGTTGCATTTTTAACCAAAAAAGAGGAATACTTGCACCAAGAAGATTAGTTTTCCATGAAAAAGACGAATTTTCAGCTAAAGAAGATCAATTTTCAACCAAAAATGGAAGTTACAATTTCAGGAAAAAAATTATCTTAAAAAAAAATCAGTTTTCAACAAAATAGTTAAAGTTTCGACCAAAGAAATGAATTTTCAACAAAAAACAATTAAAAAATAAATAAATAGAAATACAAGACGAATAAATTATTAAGAAGAATATAATATCAGGGTGACCGAAAACTTATTTTCAAAATTCCCTAACTTTTCCCTGAACAATTTTTCATTTTCCCTCACCATTAATATTCAACGACCACATTTTTATCTTGTAACATTTTTAACATAGAATCTTTTTTACACGGAATAAAAAAATTTTTAATAAAATTTTTTCAATTTATTATTTTTTTTAAAAGAAATTCCCTGCATTTTTCGAGTTTTTTCTTTTAATTCCTGACTTTCCATGAATTTTCAGGCTTTCCCAAAAAGGACAAATTTTCTATCCAAAAAGATGAATGCTTAACAAAATAGATGAATTTTGAATAAAAAAAGATTACTTTTAACAAAATAGTGGTTGAATTTTCAACAAAATAATTAAATCTTCAACTAAATAGTAAAATTCCAGTATAGCCGCAGAACATAATTTCCAAAATTCCCTGACTTTTTCCTGGCGAATTTTTCATATTAAAATCAGAATTCTAATCTTGTATAAATTGACTTACGACCACCCTGAAAAAATAATTTGCTAAATTCCAAACCCGGTTAACTGAAAATTTTTTAACCAAGAAAGATGCATTTTCGATAAAAAAAATGGTCCCCGACCATCAATATTTAAAAATCAGAATTCTAATCTTCTATAAATTTACTCACGACCACCCTGAAAAATTAATTGCTAAATTCCAAACCAGGTTAATTGAAAATTGTCTAATAAGAGTTTCAATCAGAAAATAATTCAATTTTCAACATTTATCAGGAGAGAATGAAAAAAATGTGTTTGCTTCGATCTCCCCTACATCTGCCTACATAAATTGAACATTCCCTTCCCTATTTTCTATATAAATTCGAGGCGATACAGATATAGCTGTACTGAAGCTTGTGAAGCTGCGAAAGGTCGTTGAACTAGTGCGCGTCCTCTCTCAGAACAGAGAAAATCACACACACACACACACACACACACACACATGAACACACACATGCAAATGCTCGTACAAAACAACGGTTCAGAGAGGGTTCTCGCCCGATCCCCAAACGCTACAGAGGAAAACCCCTCCCTATTTCTATGGGAAATATGGCGTATGGTTCAGGAAACATCAACTGCAGATGATTTTCAACAGAATTCGATTCTCAAGCCTCGGACTCACTTCAGAGATTAAAAATAGTGTAAATAGTAGCAAAAATTTGAAAAAATAGTCTCAGAATAGTGTCATAAAATTTTGTAAGCATTAAACTTGTGTGTAGTACGAATTAAAAAACGGTATAGATCGAAATCAAAAAGTGTTTTTCCATTTTTTGACGTTCGTCCACTTAAATTTGAACTGAATTAATAGAACCCAAGAAGAAAATCTAACTATTTTTAGTTGAAAGTTCATTCTTTTCGATTGGAAAGTCTACTATTAAATTTTTGTTTGAGAATTAATCTACTTTGATTTAAAAATTCAACTCTTTAGTTAAAAATTCGTATTTCTAGCTTGAAAAATCAACACTTCGATTGCAATTTTTTTCTTTCTCGACTAACAAATTTCTTTTTGGTTTAAAATTCAACTGCTTCGTAGAAAATTCGTATTCTCGGCTCGAAAATTCAACAAATTTGGTAGAAAATTTAACTGATTGGTTAAAAATTGATGTATTTTGTTGAAAATTCGTATTTTTTGTTGAAAATGCAAACTTTTGGTTGAAAATTAATTTGTTTTTGTTGAAGATTCAAGGGATTTTGTTGAAAATTCGTTTTTGTTGGTAAAATTTTTCTTCTTAAAATATAAACTATTACATGCTTTGTTGAAAATTTATCTTTTAGGTTGAAAATCCAACTACTTGGTTGAAAGTTGAACTACTTTCTTAAAAGCTAATTTTTTTTGCAGAAGATTCATAATTTTAGTGGAAAATTGGTTTTTGTGTTTTCGACAAAATACATTAATTCTCAACCAAATAGTTGAATTTTTAACTATAAAATATAAATTTTCAACCAAAAATGGAACACTTAAATTTTTAGTTAAAACCATTATTTAATTTTAAAAATGAAAATTATGAAGCTTCAACCAAAAAAATAAGTTCTCACACAAAACAGTTCAACTTTCAACCAAGTAGCTGAATTTTCAACAACAAAAATTATTAATAAAATAGATGAATTTGTACCAAAAACATTAATTTTAAACCCAGAAGATTAATTTTCGACCACAAAGACGAATTTTCCAACAAAAAATTAGTTTTTAAACAAAATAGTCAAATTTTCAATCAGAGATAAATTTCCAACTAAAATAATGTATCAACTGAAAAAATTAATTTTAACAAAATACATAGTTTCAACCAAAAAAGATTAATTTGCTATTAAAAGACATACATTTTCATCAAAAGTGTCGAGTTTTTAAGCCAGAAAGTAGTTTCGAAAAAAATTTACTTTTAATTAATTTAATGCTTAATGAAACAGTTGAATCTTCGAACAAAAGAGATTACATTTTAAAAAAATAGTTGAATATATAAGAAAATAATTAAATCTTCAACTAAATAGTAGAATTCCAGGATAGCCGAAACCCCTAATTTTCAAAATTCCCTGACGTTTCCCTGGACGATTTTTGATTTTCCCTGACCATCAATATTTAAAAATCAGAATTCTAAACTTCTGTAAAAAGAATAAAACAATTTTAGATTCAAATTTATATACTTTTAATGTATTATTCATGATAGTTACTTAAAGTGCTTCTTACAGAAATTTCCTGAATTTTTCCTGATTTCCAGGTTTTAACTGAACTGCAGGCCACCCTGCATTTTTAATCAAACACAATCAACTTTCAACCAAAAACGGCTGAATTTTCTTATTGGGTTCTTATAATTAAGTTCACATTTAAGAGAAAAAACGAGAAAAGGGGGAAATTTCTTGAAAACAGGGAGAGAGAGAGAGAGAGAGAGAGAGAGAGAGAGAGAGAGAGAGAGAGGAATTCTTTGAAGGGGGAAATTAATTTTAAATTGAAGGAATTTAAAATTTAACAATTCCGGAATTGGGATGCAATATTTTCGAACTTAGAAAAATCTTTGAGATTAGTGATATGAGGGGGAAAATGAACTTCAAAATCTGTTTAAAAAAATTAAACATTCTTCGAAGCTAAGCTATCATAAATTTTAAATGCGATTCATCATTTATCTGTAACCAGAAATCTTGATTCGCGCGTCACATGCGCGAGAACTTTTTATTGGCAGTTAAATTCCAAATATAAACCAAAAATACTCCTAAAAAAATTCTCAATATATCCCGGTCCACTGTAGTGAGAACAAAACTTTTTAAATTGTTATTGAAAGTCATAAATCGTTGAAGAAGATAGTATCCGCGAAAACCCTACCCAATGCTTGTTTCTATCAATGAATAATCAAATGTGGATCTTTAAGCATGAATGAAACATAAAAAAATGGAATTATAACACTTTAAAGATAATACAAATTATTATCAGGTATCTATTAGATAATGTAGTATCAAGTGACATTTAAAATTATTGAACAGATTTTTCTAAACTAAAAAAAAAAGATTTCTTATATGATTTCTAATTGGAAGCTTCCAAAATTAATGCATTTAAACTGTAAATGTTAAAAATTAAACAATTCCAAAGTGCGTTTAAAACTGAAGAATTCTTAAATTAGGATCTTGAAACCAAATCGCTAAAAATTAATATTTTTCAAATTGTGCGAGTGGGATTGAGGGAAGACAATAATTTTATAAGAAGTCAATCTGATGTATACTAAAAAACAGTCTCATTGATACGACAGAAAAAATCGCGAGACAAAAAACACGCAAAAAGAGAGCAGAAACAGGATCTTCAATGAGGACAAAGTGAACAAATGAATTCGAAGATTATTATTAATAATTATCAAAGGTTAATGTTATCGATTAGTCACTTGAAGATGAGAGAAGAGTCGCGATCAAAAGTCGAAAATAAGCAAATGAAACAACGGCTTTTACATTTTTCTACAGAAAAGAATTGAATTGTAGTATGTATGTAATAAAATTATCATTTAACCATTATTGTTTACTTAAAAATTCTTGGCTAATTTGCTAAAAGGTGATTTTTCTCGGTTTTCTTTTAAGTGAATCCATTGAACTAATAGACTGGCTAATAGCAAATATATTGTGGAAGGTTCTGGAAGACCCCGTTCTTAATAGTTGCTTGGGCACACTAAAAGGCTTCCCTTTAGTGGGGTTCTCCAGAATTCAACCCTAAGGCTTCCACTTCCGTGTGATCATGATTTAAGCACTTGGAAGACCATATATAGTTATCTACCATTGAACGTGCGTTTCCACCATCTTTTTCTAACTTATGAATGCAAGTATCGTCAGCATTACTTGCAATGCTTTCCTGTGACATCATACGACTTACAACTAGATAACACCTGTTTCTATTCATACCAAGAGTAGTACATAAAATTAATTTAAAACTTAAATTTTTTTAATTTCAGCGGCATTGAAACACCAACATTTTAAGGATCCTTAATTCAATAGCATTTAATTTTGTAACCGCATTCAATTTCAACATTGGAACCACAAGGTCGATTTTTTTAACTTTCTCACCTCAATATTTGATTATTATTAAATAAAACCAAGGAACATAACAACAACCTGTTGGAATTTTTCAATAAAAAAAAATACGGAAATACAATTTCACTCCCAGACCCTATGAATAGATAAGTAAGGGGGTTTCTAATCCAAGATTCCTCTTATCGACATCGAGACTTCCACAGCTCAAGTGGTTCATGTCCGTGCTATGTTTTTAGAATGTCTCGAAACTTAGCACGGACACGAACCACTTGAGCTGTTGAATGGTCTCGATGTCGGTAACAGGAATATTATCTTAGAAATCCCCTTACTTACTACTCTAATAGGACAAAAAATAGCCTTTCTATCCTATTTCTTATCCCATAGGAGTAAATAAGTGAGGGGATTTCTAAAACAAGATTCCTGTTACCAACATCGAGACTATTCCACAACTCAAGTGGTTCGTGTCCGTGCTAAGTTTCGAGAATATACTAAAAACTTAGCACGGACACGAACCACTTGAGCTGTGGAATGGTCTCGATGCCGGTAACTGAAATCTTGGCTTAAAAACCCCCTTACTTATCTGTTCCTATGGGGTAAAAAATAAGGTATAAAGACTGTATTTTCCCGCTTAAAGGGTGCCCTTTTTTTACAAAAAAGGTTACCATCAAGAAGTTATTACAGTCAATTTTTCATAGGTATAGGTACCGTCCAAAGGGTTATTATTGATCAACGTTCAAGCTCTACAACTTTATGATTTATTTTTCTTGTTGTAATGAAAATATCTGAATATTATATGAACAGTATTCTTATAATACACAGTAAAATCTCATAAAATACTTATTACGGAACAACAGCCTTAATCCATAATTACCCCGGTTGATGGTAGTCATTTATTTCTGTATTTTAAAATGAATTTTTTTAGCTAGCTTCAAAAAAACTTTTAAGCACTTAAGTCTTCCTACTGATGAAAATACATTTAAAAGATTTTAAAAAGCTAAACGAATGAAAATTCGAAAATTCGTAAACAGTCTAATTTGAAAATTAGCACTTTTGAGTTTAAATGTTATTATTTCTTTCAGCTTTCAGTTTTGATTACTTAGGCGCATCAATTTGTTCTAATGTATTCTTTCAGTAAAACATCATGAGGTATTCAGACAATTTTTCCAAAGCACCTTAATTTTTGTTTAATACAAAAATGACTGTTTAGAAAACCTGCTTTCAAATAATTTGAAGAGACTTTTCTGGCCTACAAAAATATTGTACCATAAATTGTTTTTCTACTTAAATGCGAACTGAATTAATATTACTCAATAAAAAAATCGAACTATTTTTGGCTGAAAGTTTATTCTTTCCGGATGAAAAGTCTACTTTTAAATTTTTGGTTCAGAATTCATCTTTTTTTGGTTAAAAATGCAACTGTCTATAGGTTGAAATTAACTTTTTTGTAGAAAATTCGTTGGTTAAATCCAATTGTTGTTTAATTTAAATTGAAATATTTTTTATTGAAATATCAACTATTACATTTTTTGTTGAAAATTCCTCTTTTCAGGCTGAAAATTCAACTCCTTGATTGAAAGTTTAACAACTTTCTCAAAAGTTCATTTTATTGGTTGAAGATTATTTTAGTTGAAAATAAGTTTTTTTTGTTTGTTAAAAATTCGACTGATTGGTTGAAAACTAACTTTTTAATTAAAAATTCATAATCTCGGATTAAAAAGTCTATGTTTTGTAGAAAATTCGTTTGTATTGCAAATTAATTCTCTTAAATGAGACTTTATTTACCTATCCTATCTTTGGTTGAAATTTGTTACTATTTAGTTGAAAATTAGTCTTTTTGTAGAAAATTAATCTTTTTGGTTGAAAATTCAACAATTTTGTTAAAAAGCCATATTTCTAGGTTGAAAATTTGCCTTTTTTGGTTTAAAAATTCAATAATTTGAATGATTCTCTTTCTTTCTTGACTATCATATTTTTTGGGTTGAAAATTCAACTATTCTGTTGAACATTCATCTTTTTAGTTTGAAAATTCATCTCTTTCTATAGAAATTTCACCTTTTTTGATTAAAAATGCAACTGTCTGGTTAAAAATTAATCCTTTTCTATTGAAATGAACTTTTTTGATGAAAATTCGTTTTTGTTGGTTAAATCCAATTGCTCTTTAATTTGAATTAAAATATTTTTTATTGAAATATCAACTATTACATTTTTGGTTGAAAATTCATCTTTTTAGGCTGAAAATTCAACTCCTTGATTGAACGCTGAATACTTTCACGAAAGTTCACTATCCTGGTTAAAGATTATTTAAGTTGAAAATTATTTTTTTGTTTTGTTAAAAATTAATTTTGTTTAATTAAAAAATTAACTATTTTGTTGAAAAATCGACTGATTGGTTGAAAATGAACTTTTTTATTAAAAATGCATATTGTCGGATTAAAAAGTCTACTACTGCTTTGTAGAAATTTTTTTTTATTGAAAATTAATTATGAAAATTTATTTACCTATCCCATTTTTGTTTGAAATTTGTTACTATTTAGTTGAAAATTATTCTTTTTGTGGAAAATTAACCATCTTGGTTGAAAATTCAACTATTAGGTTTAAAATTTATGTATTCTGTTGAAAATTGGTCTTTTCTGGCAGAAAATTAATTTCTTAACGAAAAATTAAACTATTTGCTTAAAAATTTATATATTTTCTTGAGAATTCATCTTATTTTGTAGAAAACTAATCTTCTGTGCTGCAAATTCATATTTTTGGTTGAGAATACAACCATTTTCTTGTAAATTCCTCCTTTTTGGTTCAATTTACCTGGTTTTTTTATTCAGTTAAAATGAAAATGTTTTCTTGGTTAAAATATCAACTAATACATTTTTTGTTAAGAATTCAACTACTTGGTTGAAAGTTGAACTGCTCTGTTAATTCCTAAGAAATAGTAAGATTTCACCCCCCCCCCCTGCCCTGATGTTATATTTGGATGACCCCTAAAAAAATTCACACAAAAAATATAGTCAGCACAAATCACGTAGAAAATATTGCCTTTAATGTCATTTTTTGATATAGCAAGATCGTGTCATCGCTCAAAAAAGTGTGAAATCGTGTCAACACGGACAAAAAATGAGTTTACTAAAGTTACAAGATGTTTAGTTGAAACACGGACAGCATAGATTTTCTGTAAAGCTTACCGAATTTTCAGAAGAGTGTACCGAATTTTCTGTGATTGGACAAATTTACGGATACTTTCTGTAAAAGTTACATACTTTTATAATAGAGTTTACAGTTTGAAGATGTCAACATGACCGAAAGGTTCAGTAAATGATACAGAAAACATCCACAAATTTTAATAATACTAAAAATTCTGTAACTCAACAGAAACATCGGTAATCTTTACGTAAATAGTGTGGTGAGTCTGAGGCCTGAATAGGGAATATAAGGATATCTGTAAGGCCTGCAACACCAATAAAACCCTCTTGCATAAATCCTGAGCCCGCCTGAGATCTGTGTTTCAAATGAGAGATAAAAACCGCAGAAAAAGCTTACACCGGAAAAATGCAGTTATCTAAAGGCTTCCATTTTTCCATTGAAAAATCAATAATGTTATTCACGTAAAGGATTCTCTCAGAGATACTGGATCAGCCTAGCACAGCTGACTCGGCGTCCCATTAAAGAAAACTTTAGCCAATACTTATGGAATCTGGGTAGGGAAGAGTAGGTAAAACAAGTGGGAACTAGTAGAAACCAAATGTAGCAACAACGTCAATAAAATACTTTCTCGATAAAAGTGAGATCGATGATCAGTTTGTTACCAACAAACGATCCTTTCTTGTAGAATACAGAAGAAGCTGCATAGAGAAAATTACAAGTCTTGAGTGCAATGGCTATAAACAGTGAAGACGAATGGAAAATGGGAAAGCAGGGTTTCCAGCTCCCAGGGAAGTGCAACTATACACGTATTGCCTTGGGAATGTCTCGTTCGAAGTGGTAAGAAATTTGGGCAAAAAGCCAGACAAATGGGTAGACCTACAAATAGCGAAAGGGGGCTAGACGAAATTCGCCTCATGAAATTTGCAGATTGATTTTAGTTCAAAAATTTTCAACTTCTTAAATAGGGTGGCCCGCAAAACTTTCTTTTTAAAATTCCCTGATTTCTCAATGATTAATAAAATAAAATGGAATAAAACAACTTTAAATTTAAATATTTCAATTTATTATTCTTAGGTCTGCTACAGCCTAATTTATTTGAAACAAATTCAAGCTAAATTCAAAAGAATTAAACAAATCAAAAAATTCCTATGATTTCAGTAAAATTTGAGTGAATTCTAAATTCACTAAAAAAAATCAAGTGTATAATTAAAAACAATGAAAAAATATGAAACAATTATTTTAATTCAGTAAGTCTGAAATGAGTTTAGAAAAATTCAACACAGTTAAAAAAATTCAAGAGAATTTAGAAGAATTAAGGGTGAATTTGAATTAATTTAAATAAATTACAAAGTAATTAAAATGAATTACAATATTTTTTAAATCTCGTCAAATCTTTGAAATCCTACGAAATCCCTTACTTCTTGTGAATAAATTCTTTGAAATCCATTAAAATATTATAAAATCCTCTAAAATGTTATTAAATTTGATATTTCCCGAAATCCTAGAAAATTTATCAAAATACCTTGAAAGCTTTAAAATCGCTTAAAATCATTGAAATAGTCTGGAACCTTAAAAAATCCCGTGAAATTGATTTAAATGGCTTAAAACCCTATAGGCCCTGTAAAATCGTTTAGTATCTTCCGAAATTTTAGGAAATTCTTTACCCTAAAATATTCCATACTCTTTGAAATCCTTTCAAATTATTGAAATCAATTAAACATCCCTTGCAATATTTTAAAATTTCCTTAAAAAATTTCAAATTCATTGAAATCCCTTGAAACTTTTGAAAGCTTTGTAAAATTCCTTGGAATTTTTAAAATACCCTAAAATCTTTTGGAATAACTTGAAATGATTCGAACCTTTTAAAAATTTCTTGGAATTTTTTAAAATACCCTTAAGAATAAAATTAAAAAATCTTTAAAATCCTTTAGAAACCCTTTAAACTATTGAAATCTATTAAAAATTCCTTGGACTCTTAAAAAATTCCCTAGAATATCTGAAATCATTTGAAAACCCTTGGAATTTTTAAAGATAATAAAATCAAAATCCCTTCAAATGATTGAAATCTATTAAAAATTCCTTGGACCTTAAAATTCTTTGGAATCACTTCAATATATTCAAATCCACTAAAAATACCCAAAAACATTTCAAATAATTTGAAATCCCATGAAACTTTTAAAAGCTATTGAAAATTGCTTGGATGCTTCAAAAATACCCTAAGATTCTTTTTAAAAATATCCTTTCAAATTATTAAAATCTATTGAAAATTCTTCCAAATCTTTTAAAATACCAGAAAATTTTTAGAATCACTTGAAACGTTTTAAAGCTCTTAAAAATTCCTTAATGTTTTGTAAAATACCTCAAAATCCTTTAAAATCCCTTCAAATCATTGAAATCTAATGAAAATTCCTTGGAATTTTTTAAAATACCCAAATATATTTCAAATCTATTGAAACCCCTTGGAATTAAAAAAAACCCTAAAGACTTTTAAATCCTTTGGAATACCTTGAAATTTATTTAAAAATTCTTGGAATGGTTTAAAAAACCTTAAATTATTTGAAGTCCTTTGAAACCCCTTGAAGCTTTTTATAGTTCTAGAAAATTCCTTAGAATTTTTTAAAATATCCTTAAAAAATCAAATTAAAATATTTTTTTAATATTTAAAATCCTTTAAAATCTTTTCAACCCCCTTGAAAATGTTTGAAGCTCTTGAAAATTCCTTCGAACTTTTAAAATTACCCTTAAAAATCAACTAAAACCGTTAAAATTCTTTGAAATCCCTTCAAATGATTGAAATCTATTAAAAAATAGCTTGGAATCTTTTTAACTACCCTAAAATATTTAAGATCATTTGAAATCTTTTAAAATTCATTTGAAATTTTAAAAATATCATTAAAAAAAAGTTAAATCCTTTAAATCCTTTGGAAAATCTTGAAATTTATCAAAAATGCCTTGGAATGTTTTAAAATATCTAAAATATTTAAAATCTTTTCAAAACCCTTGAAAAGGTTTGAAGCTCTTGAAAATTCCATCGAACTATTAAAATAACCCTTAAAAATCAACTAAAACCGCTAAAATTCTTTGAAATCCCTTCAAATGATTGAAATCTATTAAAAAATATCTTGGAATCTTTTTAACTACCCTAAAATATTTAAAATCATTTGAAATCCCTTGAAACTTTTTAAAGCTCTTAAAAATTCCTTGGTATTTTAGAAAAATGCCATAAAAAAATCTTTAGTGATGTTTTAATTTAAATGTGTACAAAATTGACAGTGTGGCAGTTAAAGTTCAAAATCCCAAAAAGTGGTTACAACTTTCCTATTACATTTTTTCTTTTGTGTATTTTTTTTTCGCCAGAATCTCGGAAAACAAATTCTGAAATAAGCTCTATTAAACTCTGGAGTATCTACTTGAATATAGCATCTACTTCAGAGCATAAATGCAGGGAATACTTCAAACAGAGAAATAATCAGGCTCAGCTTCTGCAATTGACAAAGAAGCTTACTTCATGTGGAACAAGTAGGCGTCAGGAATTATTACCCTCGAAACGCGAAGAGGATATAATCGCTCAGGATATTCGTATTTCAATCCTACAATTCAAAGTACTCGAAACTCGTGAGATCTTTAAAGCAGCTTGATAATGAACAAAGATTTCATTCTGATCTGTACCAACATCAAAACTTATTCAGAAATAGAAAATAATACTCAAAATAAGGAAAAATTTAATACAAATATATTTTTTTAATTCTGCAATTGTCGAAATAATTAAAACTTACCTGTTGATGAACCCGTAGCCACTCTTTACGTTGAACCATTTTACTGTCCCGGTGACTTTTGTAGCTGTAACAAAGAAAAACAGAATTAAGAATCAACTTTGTTATGAAGCAATACAAATTCGGAAACATTTTAATAATCAGACATAATCCTAAATGAATCTTGTGAAAAAACTTTTTTTTAGAGCTCAATCTACTCTTGAAAATTTAAATTCTAGACATCACAGTCCAAAATGCTCTCAAAACAGGGGAAATATGGCATTTTTTCACGAAAATAGGGGAATAAATTATTTTAAATATGTATAATATTTCTAAGATTTCGAGTCCAAATATATTGCATTTCTAATAAAATAGTTCAATTTTCAAACAAAGAATTAATTTTCTATCGAAGGAAATGAATTTTCAACCCAAAAAGACGAATTTTCATCAAAAAAATTGAATTTTCTACTAGGCAAAATTTTTCAGTCAAGAAAAAAAAAGCAACTAAAGTGTTTAACTTTTTAATCTGTGAATCAAAGTTTCTACAAGACAGTTGAATTTTCGATACAAAAATATGAATTTTCAACAAATAAATGAATTTTTAACCAAGTTGTTCAACTTTCCAACAAACAATTGAATGTTCAACCCAAAAAGAGGAATTTTTAACCAAGAAGATTAATTTACTAACGAAAAAGAAGAATTTTCAACCAAATGGTTGAATTTTCAGCCAACACTGGAATAGTTGACTTTTTAGTTACAAAAATTAATTTTCAACAAAATAGTTCAATCATCAACCAAACCGGATTAGTTTTCAAAGAAACAGTTCACTTTGAAGCAAAAAATATGAATCTACCAAAAAATGAATTTTCAACAAAGTAGTTCAAATTTCAACCAAGAATTGAATTTTCAACTGAAAGACGAATTTTCCGTAAAAGAGTTGAATTTTCCACCAAGAAAGATTTTTAGCCCAGAAAGAAAGAAATCAACTGAAGTGTTTTCAAAATTTTCAAACCAATAAGACGAATTTTCTACCAAAATAGTTGAATTTTCAACCCAAAAAGATTAATTTTTAACTAAGAAGATTAATTTTCCACCAGGAATGATATATTCTCAACGAAAAATATAGTAGTTCATATTTGAAAAAAAAAATAATTGAAATAATTTAATATTTTACCAAAATACATACATAGCTGAATTTTAAACCCAAAAAGATGAATTTCTAACTAAGAAGATTAATTTTTCTACCTAAACAAATGAATGTTCAACAAAATAGTTAAATCATCAACCAAACCAGGTTAGTTTTCAAAGAAACAGTTCATTTTGAACCAAAAGGGGTGAATTTACCAAAAAATAATTCTTTAACACACTAGTTCAAATATATGAATATGAACAATATGAATTTTCAAAACAAAAAGATAAATTAGCAACTAAGAAAGATTTTACAGTCAAGAAAAAAATGTCTTCCAAACGGTGCAATTTTCAAGTCAAAAAGGCAAATTTTTGTAAAAAAAAACTGTTGAATTTTCATTTAAAAAAGTTAATTTTGAACAGAGTAGTCCAATTTTTAAACAAATAGCTGAATTCTGAACCAAACCTATAATAGCAGACTTTTCAATTAAAAAGGACTAACTTTCAACTAGAAATGATTACTGTTCTATCCAAAGATGAATATTCAATCCAAAAAGACGAATTATACATCAAAAAGACGAATTTAAAAAAAAAAATTCAATTCTCAACAAAATAATTAAACTTTCAACCAAAAGAGATGAAAAGTCTGATCCAAAAATACAATAACAGACATTTTAAATTAAAAAAAGTAACTTTCAACCAAAAATAGTTTGAAATTCTTATTGGGTTCTATTAAATCAGTTTACAATTAAGCGAGAAAACGAGAAGTTTCTTGAAAATAGGAAAAAAGAGGAATCCACCAAAAATGGAAAATAGGGGAAAGAGTGTGAAGTCTGAAATTCTTAATTTCCCTATCCAGAACATTTTTAAATTTGTGACACGCTTTCTTCAGGGTATTACTTCTCAAAAAGATAATTATGAGATAACAGAATCGAAAATTAAAGTATATTTTATAAAAATTACAAAAGCTAATTTAAAGAACAGTATAATTAAATCTGCGCCAAAGATTATTAACGCTTGATAACAAATGTTTCACATCTGTATCAAATCCATTTCGACACAAGGGTTGAATGAATAAAGAAACGACCTGCAATTCAAAGGACAAGTATTGAGGATAAAAAACACCTATTACGAATTCAGACAGCACGAAGGCACCAATATTTTATTGGAAACGCGTTAGCTTAGACGCTGATTGCCTTTTAAAAAATGTCTAAACCTGTACCGTTGATCGATTCCTGATCCATTTCGATGCACACTTAGATATGTTCTGGAATGTTTTCATTCCAGAAATACGCATGAAATTCTAGCCAACTTAAAAAAAATTAAGATTCCAAATATCAAGAGGAAAAAGTTAAATTTTATTGACCAGTAAAGTATGATAAAGTTAAATTAACATGTTTCCTTATTGTAATTGCGAATTGTTGCATTATATCACAATAAGAGGGCGTGTTGCTAAAGTGCAAAGGCGGAGATTGTGCAATAATTAACAAGTTCACAGAAAAGGAAAGATTGCTTTGAATGAAAATAAAAACTTTTATTATCTTTGCGTCATAAAAAGTTCTGAAAATAACGATTCAGAATTTACACAATTTTTTAGAAGTACGGTCAAATGAGATTTTAAATTTCTGAACTTTTTCCTTGAATAAAAAACAAAAAAATTCTGGAATTTACAAAATAGTATTCAGGATTCATGTTTTTAAATTTTCACATTCTAATTCACCTTAACTTTAAACGGTTAAATGGTTTTAATCTTCTACTCAAACTTTTTGAGCTTTAAATTGTACAATCTTGTAAAGCTTCACTTAAGATACACATAATGGAACAAAAGCTCAAGAAAGGTTTAGTGCTAAATTTCTCCTATTACGTCATATATAAGTTTTTGCAAAAAAATTAATTGCCTTGACGGTTCATTGGCAAATGTATTACAAATCACTCGAATGCGGCCAAGGTTTTGTTAACGCCAAGTCTAGAAGATGGAGTTTCAACTACTTGCTTTACTCATCCTCTACCTTATTAAAAAACAGGAATAGTTTCGAACCATATTTGAGGAGTGAGCGAACAAACCGTGATAAATCAATTTTTTTATTAAATCCATTCAATGATTGTTTCTGTACGTTTGGAATATAACCAATTCGATTAAAAAACTTAAGGTGGCGGAAAAAAAATGTTCTCGGCTTTAATGTCTACTCATAAAATAAAATTAATTTTTAAACCAAGTTTAATTTCCAATTACAGAATCATTACGCAAATAGGTAAAACTTATTAAACATGGAGTACATAATTTTCAAATATTATTTGCACAATCAAAATAAACTTAAAAACTTAAACTTTTTAACAATTCTGATTCAGCTTGAAGGATTCTGAATCTAGATTATTTATTTATATTTCTTTCTGAACTGTTAAAACTTTTCAAATTGGATTATTTATAATTTTTTAATTATAATTGGATTATAATTTACATTCATTTTGAACTTCAGGAATATAAATTTGGAAATTTTTTAACTTATAATGACTCAACAATTAAGGCTTTAAGTTTTAGACTGTACAATGTGAATATGAAACTATTAATTTTTTAATGCTCTTGAAACAGGGGAAATCAACAAAGTAGTTGAACTTTCAACAAAAACAGACGATTTTTTAACAAAAGAGTGGAGTTTTCAAGTTAAGTCGAATAGCTTAAAAAACAATTGACTTTTAAACCCGAACGATTAATTTTTAATCAAATAGTTGACAAAATATTTTTATTTCGACAAAAAAGATCATTTTCTACCAAGAAAGATGAATTTTCAACCAAAGAAAGGGTAACTTTTCTACCATAAAAGATGAACTTTTAATCCATAAGAGCAAACTGTCTATGCAAAAAGATGAATGATAAAAAAAACAGTTGAATTTTCATCCAAGAAAGATTTCAGTTGACTTTTCAAATAACAAAATATGAGTTTTAAACTAGAAGTAAATTTTCTACCAAGATACTTGAATTTTCCACCCAAAAAGGCGAATTTTAAACAAAACTGTGGAATTTTCAATAAAAAAGATGACTATTTAACAAAATAATTGAATTTTCAAACAAGAGATTAAACCTGAACTAAAAAGAGTTGAGTCTTCAATCAAATAGTAGATTTTTCAAGCTAAAAAGAAGAATTTTTTAGAAGATAGTTCAATTTATCTACCCGAAAAGATTAATTTTCAACAAACAGAGCGTTTTCAACCAAGAAAGATGAGCTTTCAACCAAATAGTTAAATTTTTAACAAAAAATAATTTATTTTTAACCATATAATTGCATTTACAAAGGACTTTCAATAAAAATAGACGAATTATCAACAAAACAGTTCAATTTCCGACCAAAAAATATGAATTTTCAACAATATAATTAAATTCTCAACCAAATAGTCGAGTTTTTAATTGAAAAGAATACATTTTCAACCAAAAATAGTTGGATTTTCTTTTTGGGGCCTATTAATCAAGTTTGCAGTTAAGTGAGAAAAAACGAGAAACATTTTCTTGGAAGTAAGGGAAAAAAGAGAAATTCTTTTTAAAAATGGGGAATAAGGAAAAGAGTGTGAAGACTCTAATTGAACTTTAAATTAATCGATTTTAAACTTTTGAAAATGTCTTGCGATGTGAAAAAATTAAATCTTTGAATATGGATTCAATAAATTGGAAATTATTCAATTTAACCGCTATTAATTTAAAATGTAAGTATAAAGCTTTAATAAGACACATATTATTCCATCTTTAACGTTCTCAATTAAAATGCTACCATTTTATCTGGTTTTGAATTTCAATTTTAAAAGTTTAATTGTGATTAAAATTGAAACAGATTATATTAAATCACTTTCTTTCAATATAAAATCACAAACATAGATAAGCAGGTGTAAGAAAATCTTAATCTTATATCGCTGAACAAACGTATTTCTTGATCTATAAGTTTTCGAGCTATCCACGTTTGATAAAGCGTCTGACTGAGGACATTGAGAAATATACATACACATAAAAAAAGACTATTTTTTTATTTATGTATGCAGAGGTAGTTTTAATTATATCAAGACCGGACGTAAGACTATTCTCACGGGCACATTGTCGTATATGACCTATATTATCCAGGTCATAAGTTAAATAATCGATTACATTCACGACCATCGCCCTGGTTTTTGCAAACTTCAGTGAAAAAAGGTGATCGACAAAGTTTTATTATAAACTGGAGAAATAAATAAATTCTAAACATTCTTTTCACTACAGAACAAAATGTTTAATTTTCGGAACAAGATACAAGACTTTTGTTTTGATACGTATTTTAATTAAAAACAGTGAATAGAAGTAGATCTATATTGCAGTATTATTTTATAATTAATCTACGACGTTTATTGATAACAAAATTTTAGAAGTAACTATTTAATTTTCAAACTTCACAGCCCAAAATGCTCTCAAAACAGGGGAAATAGGGCGATTTTACTAGATAATAGGCGAATAAATTCTTTCAAATAAAATAATGCAGATACCACATTAAATTCAAAGTTAAACGCTTTCAATTGCTAAGATTTCAACTTGAAATACATTGGATTTTAAACAAAAAAAGATGAAACAAGACGAATGAATTTTCAATCAAATAGTTGCATTTTCAACAACAACAAAAATGAATTTTCAATCAATCAGCTGCATTTACAACCAAGTAGTTGAACTTTCAAGGAAAAGAGACGAATTTTTAACCAAATAGTTGAATTAAACCTAAAAAGATGAATTCTGAACCCAAAAATATGAATTTTCAACCAAACAGTTAACTTCACCACCAAAAGAGATTAATTTTCAACAAAAAAATATACATTTAAAAAAAAATAGTTCAACTTTGAACTAAGTAATTCAATTTTCAACCTGAAGATGAATTATGATCCAAAAATATAACAGTAGACTTCGGAATTAAAAAGAATTAAATTTTAACCAAAAATTATGACTTTTTTACGAAAGATGAATTTTCAATCCTAAAGGACGAATGTTCAACGAGACAGCTGACTTTTCAACCAAAAAAAAAAGATAACTTTTCAATAAAATAGTTTAATTTTCAACAAAATAATTAAATTTTCAATCGAACAGTAGAATTTTTAACAAAAAGATATCATTCTGAACCAAAAATATAATATATAGTAGACTTTCCAATGAAAAATAATATACTTTCAACAAAATAATTCAATTTTCAACCAAAAGAGATGACTTTTCAACAAAAATTAAACTTTGAACAAAAAGACGAATTCTGAACCAAAAAAATATGATAGTAGACTCATACATTAAAAAGAATTAACTTTCAGCCAAAAAGACGACTTTTCTAAGAAAGATGAATTTTCTATTCCAGGCATCATAGTGCAGGAGTTAACAAAAAATACATAAAAAGTTGCTTAAATAGTTTCTAAAAAAGAAGAAATATGGTAATTTCTTCACGAAAAAGAAGAAAATGCAACATTTATTCTTGCGTGCATAAAAGAATAAACAATCTTTTTATAAGAAATGTTATATTTTTAAATTAATTATTTATGCCCATAAAGAATTTTTAATTAGTTTAAAATCGTTCTCATAATCAAGAATATTTCCTCTTCTAAAACAGCCAAAAAATTCCTTCATTAATAATTAAATCGTAATACTTATTAGTATAATTATATATTTCTTTCCAAGATTTATCATTTCGTCCTTACTATAACTAATATTTTGAACCAATATTTAGATTTGCGTTACGATATACCTTTTTTTAATTTTTTACTTAATTTATTGTAAAATAATGTATACAAGTGCTTCAATATTATACAAATGCATTTTATTATTAAATAATTATAATAAATAATTATGTAAGATAGAAAAATATTAAACTTTCACTGCGCGCATATTCTAGTTTTGAATAGAATAATTTTGTATGTGTAAAACGAGCCATTCTAATTACAATTCTTGTGTCAAAAATAAAAGGGGAATTTTGAAAAAAGGAGAAAAAATAGCATAAACTTTGGACCGAATAAGTTGATACAAATTCTCTATTTTGATTTCAATTACAGTGAATAAACTAATTACTCTTGGTGATAGCTGAATAATGATAAGCTGTCTCTTATCACTTTAATTTGACATGCTTCTGCAAGTTTCAAACTCGAAATTGAATTGTTTCGCACCAAAGAAGCCTACTTCCAAACAAAAATAACAAGATTAGCGGAGCTTCGACCTCTAAGGAGTTAGAATGTAAATAGCTTATACGGTACAAGAAGGAGTTGGAAATTCTATAATTGTCAACGAACGAGGCTTATGACAACAAATCCTCTTGTAACGGAGATTACACAAGAGAGTACTAAATTCTAAAGCATATTCAGAAATTCAGGCTGAAAACATCTAAATAAATAGGGTCATTTATTCAGGAAAAATAGGGGAAAAATTTTACATTAATCTTTACATCTAGAAAAGACACAACCTTTTTACAAGAAATTTTATATTTTCAAATAATTTTTTTCCCATTGAAGAATTTATTTAAAAAAAATGGATATACTCAGGTTGGAAATCCATTCACGGAGATATAAAAAAAGCCTGGAAAGAAAAATTTGTTAAATAAACCATTTTTTTTAAATCGTTCTCTTAGTCAAGAATATTTTCTCTTTTAAGAAATACCACCATCAATAATAAAATCTCCTAAAATATTTTAGCTTTATTTAAATCTCAGTTTAGTTTGTACTCGTTCAAATACATTTTTTTAAATGTTTTATTGGTAAGATTTAAAAATAAAGTGGATCAATTTTGAACGTTTAACATTTAACTTTGCAATTGATCAACTTGGAATATTGCACTTCTTAATTATTTAACTCAGTACATTTCAATCAAAAATTAGAAAATACTTATTTTTAGAATTACTTTTTTTTAAACTTTACTCATTTTCAACAGGTTAAGGGTGTTTTTAAAATTATATTTTCAAATATCTTAGATTTATTTAGCAGATATCGTAATAATTCTTTACGTAAATTCCCTATATTAAAGTCTAAATTATAATTCTTGACAGAAATCCCCTGATCCACAATGGAAATTATGATTTTTTTTTAAATTCCTTGTTCGAAAGTCAAAATTATCATTCATTCCGGAAATTTCCTGTCTCAAAGTCTAAATTATATTTCTTTACGGAAATTCCATGTTCAAAATCCGAATTATATTTATTTACAACATTTTCAATTTTTATCAACATTAAAAAAAATTACCTCTTCCAAGAGAAAAATATAATTCTTTACTAATAGTGCCATTCCATTCGGCGGAAAAAATAATATAAAATCCA
Organism: Andricus curvator; assembly: GCA_932195095.1. Classification (NCBI taxonomy): domain Eukaryota; kingdom Metazoa; phylum Arthropoda; class Insecta; order Hymenoptera; family Cynipidae; genus Andricus; species Andricus curvator. The sequence goes on from CAKNYM010052563.1 coordinate 322,864, forward strand.
CGTATTGAACAATTTTTTACTCCACCTTATTTATTATACTTATTTATTTATGCGTCACCATTTGAGTACAAAAAAAACTTTATGCAATTGTTATAGCTGAAACTAATGGCGTTGTCAGTTTTTTTTTCGCATCTCGCATTTTTAAACAAATTGTTTGAAAAATGCTTTAAAATATTCTTGAAAACTAAGCTATTCGTTTATGCGGTATGTTTTCCAAATATTTCGTGACACAATAATTTCTTGAACGTGTTGAAAAAGGGAAAAATGATATTTTTGCATTTTTGGGCCTTCCATTTGTCTTTGATATATTTATTTTTTAATTGAAAATACACCTATTCAGTTGAAAATTATTCTTAACGGTTAAAAACTCAACTTTTTGGTTGAAAATTTAACTATTTTGTTAAAAACTAATTTTTTTGGGTTGAAAATTATTTTTGCTTTTTAACTGAAAATTTAACTTTTTCATTTTTGGATGCAAATTTATCTTTTTTAGTTGAAAATCCATTTATACAGTTAAAAATTCATGTAATTTGTGAAGAATTCGTCTTTTTAATAGAAAATTCGCGTTTTACATTCGAAAATCAGTTCTGTGAACTAAACATTTAACTACTCTACTTTTGGTTCAAAATTTGTCCTTTTTAGTAGAAAAATCAATTATTTGGCTGAAAATCCGTCTTTTTGGGTAGAAAATCAATTTTTTTGAGTAAAAATTGAACTGTTTTGTCAAAAATTCAACTGTTCCAGGTTTGGTTGAAAATTGACCTATTTTGGTTCAAAATTTAACTACTTGGATGCAAATTCATTTATTTTGTTGAAAACTCGTTTTGTTTTTTTTTAGAAAATTATTCTTATTGGTTCAAAATTCGTTTTTTCTTGTTGAAAATTACTTTTTTGAACTGAAAACTTAATTATTCTATTTTTGGCTGAAAATGTATCTCCTTTTAGAAGCAAATTCAATTGTTTGTTACAAAATTCATGTATTATATTTCAAATTAGTCTTTTTTCGATTTCCAAATATTTCGTGACAAAACAATTTTCTTTTTACAATTTGTACGTCTCGTAACATGTTTATGGTGTTTCACTGATACATTTTATCTTAACTATAGTTTTAAAAAACAATTTAAAAAGACAAAACTCTTCATGGCACTGTAAATATTTGTTGAATTAGAGAATTTTAGAAATTTGCAAAATGTCTGGATTTTCAGCTTTAGAAACACTCTTCATAGTTATCCCTCTCGAAGATTGAAAATAAACCTCTGACTGTACAAAAATAAGTTTCTTCGAATTACGCATGTTGAGAATATTTCCTGAATATCGTCCGAAATTTGTATTGCACAATAAAGCAAAATTGTAAATTAGGTCAAAATATTTATCACGAAAAACAAGATATTTTACATGTGTGAAATAAAATATTTCCTTTTTCCAGAAAAAAATTTGAGGGTTTTAATTTTAAATTAACAATCGCAATTGTAAACACAAAACTGTCAAAATTGTATAAAGCTTCGAGTAGATGTGGGATTTGACCCTTGATTTACAACTGTTTTCAATATATTTAAATTGAAAACAATTGCTAATCGGGTCACAAATCCCAAATAGTTACCGCTTTCCTGTTTTGCACATCAGGCAGAATAACAACATCAAATCTGATTAAATCACAGTAATTATAAAGAACTTCAAAAAATCTTTCAAACTCGGATAATTTCATGTAATATTAAATGGCACTTAACTAGATTGGATAAATTCTTTTACTGAACGATTGTACGTTTTACTGATTAAAAATGGTTGTACAAAACATTCAAAAAATCGCGATTAGTGGTCTAGATACAAAATTTCCCTCCAGGCCTTCATAATCTTGAACCCCCAAAAGGCTAGATTACATAATGCACATCCCGGAAAACAAGACCGCTGGTTTATCGCATCGTAAAAATAATAATGCACTCCCACGAGTTACAGAAATCCCCGCCTTTTGCTACAACTGAATAATTAATTTCCAAAAAGTTCGTTACTCCAAATCGGATTCCAAACTCGGTTGCACCGGTGATTTTGAGGTTATGAACACCCTCGAGGTCTCTCGACGCCACGGAAGGCGTCGTCCCTTCTACAATTCCTCAAAATCGATCTTGGAACCCCAAACACGCTAAATGTATCCCAACACGCGATCTCCCGAGCCCGATTAGATTCCGAAAAAATGCATAATTTTCTCTTTGAAAGGCGAGGCACTTCTGTTCCGAAATTGACAGGAATAAAAGAAATGTTATTTCGAGGAAGGGCGATTTCGGAATTTCGAATTCCGGCACGCCGGCCACATGGTCTCGGAGCGGACGCGGGCGCCATTATGTTCGGCCTCGAGGGCGACGTCGGTGACGGTTTCAGGACGAGGGTGAAACCAAACGGGGTCGGATAAAATGCATAATTGGATTCACTTACCGATGACAGTTTTTTTCTGCACAGCCGCAGGTTGTTCGGGCTGCTTTTCCGGGTCAGCCATGGTGATGATGTTAAGGTGCCGAACCTAGATGTTCCCGTCCTTCTGGTTACGCTGTTGGTTTCCTTCTAATGTTCCCAAAATGGCGGCGGCGCCAAGCGACGGGCGACGCTCGCTCATTGGCCCAGAAATAGGGGAGTCTAGCAGCCGCTAGGTAGCGCTAGCTACTCTAGTCAAAGTTCCGCGAAAATTCAAATTGGGTAAAACAAAAATTGCGTATTTTGTTCAAATTAACCATTTTTTTTTTAGTTTATCTATAAAACGAGGTGAAAGTGTCAGTTGATCAGTTCGGAAGTGAAGAAATTTAAGCAATGGTTGAATTTTCCTGCGTAGCTCGAAATTTTACAAATATAATATTGTTTACTGAAAAAACGTTTCAAAGTAAAGATATTTGGTACAAGTTCGCAAAAATTTGGCAATTTTTATGCCGAAAAGTATCAAATGCCACACGTTAAAAATTCTTTGTTGATTGAAAATTTAACTACTTGGTTGAAAATTGGAATACTTTTTTAACATTAATTTTATTGTTTAATATTCATCTCTTTGGTTGACATTTTTTTGGGGGGATGAAAATTCTTTTTTTATGGGTTGAAAATTTTTTTTAACTGAAAATTTAACTAGTCCATTTTTGGATGAAAATTTATCTTTTCAGGTTAAATTGCATCTATTTAGTTGAAAATTTATGTATTTTATGGAGAATTCATCTTTTTGGTAGAAAATTAATCTTGGTTGAAACTCATCTTTTTGGTTCAAGAATGTTGAATGAAAATTGGTTGAAGAATTATTTGGTTGCAAATTGAACTACTTTGTTGAAAATGTTGAAACTTAATTTTTTTAACTAAAAATTTAACTATTCCAACTTTTGTTAAAAATTATTATAGTTGAAAATTCATCTAATTTCGATGAAAATTCATTTATTTTGTTGAAAATTCTTCTTTTTTGGTAAAAAAATTAATCTTCTTTCGTTGAAACTTCATTTTTTTATTGAAAATTTAATTTTATTGAATATTCATTGTTTTTCGGTTGAAAATTTAACTATTTTGTTAAAAATTCTTTTTTTTTTAATTACTGAAAATTTCACTATTCTATTTATGGTTGAAAATTGATCTTTTTTAAAAGAAAATTCAACTATTTTTGGTTGCAAATTCATGCTATTTGGATATAAATTCATACTTTTTGTTGAAAATTCGTATTTTTTGGTAGAAAAGCTTTTTTTTTTAAATTCATTGTTTTTTGTTACAAATTTAAATATTTTGTTGAAAATTCGTTTTTACGTCGAAAATTCGTGCTATTTGTTGAAAATTACTAATTACTTATTCTATTTTTGGTTGAAAATTAATCTTCTTGGTTGAAAAATCATCTTTTTGGTTGAAGCATGTTGCATGAAAATTGGTTGAAGAATTCTTGGGTTGAAAATTGAACTATACTCTGTTGAAAATTCTTTCATTCTGTTGAAAATTAATTTTTTTAACTAAAAATTTAAATATTCCACTGTTCGTTAAAATTGACCTATTATAGTTGAAAATTCATCTCATTTCGATGCAAATTCATTTATGTTGTTGAAAATTCTTCTTTTTTGGTAAAAAAATTAATCTTCTTTCCTTGAAACTTCATTTTTTTGGTTGAAAATTTAATTTTTTTGAATATTCATTGTTTTTTGGTTGAAAATTAAACTATTTTTGGTTGCAAATTCATGCTTATTTTATTTAAAATGCGTCTTTTTTGGTAGAATAAAACTATTCTTCCTGGTTGAAAATTCATTCCATTGTTCAACGTTAGTTGAAAATTCAACTATTTGGATATAGATTCATATTATTTGTTGAAAAATCGTCTTTTTTGGTAGAAAATCTAATTTTTTTGAAAATTCATTGTTTTTGGTTGAAAATTGAAATATTTTGTTGGAAATTCGTTTTTTACGTCGAAAATTCGTGCTTTTTGTTGAAAATTACTTTTTGGAACTGAAAATTTCACTATTCTATTTTTGGTTGAAAATTTATCTTTTTTAGAAGAAAATTCAACTATTTGTTTCAAAATTCATGTATTTTATTTTTAATTCGTCTTCTTTGGTAGACAATTTAACTATTTTGTTGAAAATTCTTTTTTTTGTTGGTAGAAATTTTCTTTTAGACTTAAAATTAAGCTATTCCATTTTTGGTTGAAAATTTAACTATTTTAGTTGGAAATTCAACTATTTGGATGCAAATTCATTTATTATGTTGAAAATTTTTCTTTTTGGTAGAAAATTAATATTTTCGGTTGAAACTTCATCTTTTTGATTAAACATTTAACTTTTTTTTTAATTTATTGTTTTTGGTTGAAAATTGAACTATATTGTTAAAAACTCGTTGTTTTTGGATGTAGATTCATATTATTTGTTGAAAAATCGTCTTTTTTGATAGAAAATCTAATTTTTTTCAAAATTCATTGTTTTTGGTTAAAAATTGAAATATTTTGTTGGAAATTCGTTTTTTACGTCGAAAATTCGTGCTTTTTGTTGAAAATTACTTTTTGGAACTGAAAATTTCACTATTCTATTTTTGGTTGAAAATTTATCTTTTTTAGAAGAAAATTCAACTATTTGTTTCAAAATTCATGTATTTTATTTTTAATTCGTCTTCTTTGGTAGAGAATTTAACTATTTTGTTGAAAATTCTTTTTTTTGTTGGTAGAAATTTTCTTTTAGACTTAAAATTAAGCTACTCCACTTTTGGTTGAAAATTTAACTATTTTAGTTGGAAACTCAATTATTTGGATACAAATTCATTTATTATGTTGAAAATTTTTCTTTTTTGGTAGAAAATTAATCTTTTCGGTTGAAATTTCATCTTTTTGATTAAACATTTAACTTTTTTTTTAATTTATTGTTT
>CAKNYM010052563.1:328225-347845 GCA_932195095.1 Andricus curvator
ACTTAAAATTAAGCTACTCCACTTTTGGTTGAAAATTTAACTATTTTGTTGAAAACTCGTTGTTTTTGTTGTTGATAATTACTTTTTTGAGCTGAAAATTTCACCATTCTATTTTAGTTGAAAAATTATCTTTTTCAGAAGAAAATTCATCTATTTTTGGTTGAAAATTCATGTTTTTTATTAAAAATGCGTCTTTTTTGGTAGAAAATTATTCATATTGGTTGAAAATTAATTTCTTTGGTTGAAAATGATTTTTTTTTTCTTTCAGTTGAAAATTTAGTTTTTTCAACTAAAAATGTATCTATTTCACTGTTGGTTGAAAATGTACCTACTTTAGTTGAAACTTCAAATATTTGGATATAAATTTATATTTATTGTTGAAAATTCATCTTTTTGGTTGACAATTTAACTTTTTTTTAAAATTATTTTTAGAAAAATAATGTATTTTTTCATTTAAAAGTTGAACTATTTGGTTGAAAAATCATTTTTTTGTGGAAAAATCAACTATCTGGTTAAAAATCATCTATTTTGTTGAAAATGCAACACTTTTACTTTTGAAAAGATCGAATTTCTGCTGAACTTTCTTCTAAGTTGTAATATCTTTGGATTGAGTATTTTTTAGTAACAAATTTTCTCACATAAGATCTTCCAAGACGTTAGAAGTTTATTTTTTTCTAATTTGTCTTGAGATTTTTTATTCTGAAAAATTAATTTCAAGAGAAAATTGATTGAAGCTTAGTTTTCAACTTTTGCAAGATTACAGAATTTAAAAAAATATATGATAAGTTTAAGAAGTTTAAAAAAAATAATAATGATGTGGATTTTTGAAGATTTTGAACAAAAAATTTAGACTCTTTTCAAAAATGTTAAAAGGTTTCAAGAGAATAACAAAATTTTCTTAGGATTCCTGAGAAAATTTCAAATGATTTTTTATTTCTTTAATTTAATTTTTAAAGAAAATGTAAAAAGATTTCAAGACATTTAAAACGATTTCTAAAATCGTCGAAAAAAATTTGAATAATTTAAAGGCAATTCTTTTAATTTCGAAAGATTTTAAAACATTTTTTTTTTCAAATTTTGAAAGACTTTATAGTTTTAGGAATAATTCGAGTCAATTTTAAAGATATATAGGAATTTTAGAAATTTTGAAAATATGAAAAAATAATTTTATATTTGAAAAGATTTCAAACAATTTTGAACGAAAAGTAGATTTTTTAAGATTTCGAAATACAATTTTGAAGCTGTTTAAGGTGTTTGTAAGGTTTCAAAAGAATATTTAAAAAAAATTTTAAGCATTTTAAAGGATTTCTAAAATTGCCAAAAGGGAATATGGAAATAAGTTTATAAAATATATTGGAATTTTATAAGTTTTGAAGAAATTACAAATATTTCGTATTAAACATGATTTTCCCGCTCAAATTATAATTTGGTGGACATTTTTTTCCTCTCAGGGGTGAAAAATCTGTTTTGTTTTGGAATATTTATCTCTTTTGGTAGAAGTTTCACCTGTTTAAAAAGTGAACTAATTTGTTAAAAATTAATTTTGTCGGTTAAAGATTCACCTATTTAGTTTAAAATTCATTTCTATGGTTGACAATGTAAATTATTTATTTGGCAATTAATTTTCCTGGTAGAAAAATGATCTATTATGTTGAAAATTAAACTGAAATTTTTTTTTTTTCCGGTTAAAAAAATTGAATTTCAGAAGTGAAAAATCTGTTTTGTTTTGGTAAATTCATCTCTTTTGGTAAAAATTTCATATATCAGTTCAAAAATAAAACTACCTTGTTAAAAATTAACTCTTTCGGTTAAAGATTCATGATTTTAGTTGAAAATTCATTTCTTTGGTTGACAATGTTTTTAATTTTCTTGGTAGAAAATGGATCTATTAGCTTGAAAATTAACTTAAAAAATATATTTTCGGGTTAAAAAATTGAATTTCAGGCGTGAAAAATCTGTTTTGTTTTGGAAAATTATTCTCTTCCGGTAGAAATTTGATCTATCTGTTTAAAAATTAAACTATTTTGTTAATAATTAATTTGTTCGGTTAAAGATTCATAATTTTATATGAAAATTCATTTCTTTGATTGACAATATTATTATTTCTTTAAAAATTAATTTTCTTGGTAGAAAGTTCATCCGTTTAAAAATTAAACTAATTTGTTAAAAATTAATTTTTTCGGTTAAAGATTCATAATTTTAGTTGAAAATTCATTTATTTGTTTGACAATGCAAATTATTTCTATGAAAAAAAATTTTTTTGGTAGAAAATTGATATATTTGGTTAAAAATTAACTTAAAAAATATTTTTTTTTTGGGTTCAAAAATTGAATTTCATGAGTGAAAAATCTGTTTTGTTTTGGAAAATTCATCTCTTTTGGTAGAAATTTCATCTATCTGTTTAAAAATTAAACTAATTTGTTAAAAATTAATTTTTTCGGGTCAAGATTCATAATTGTAGTTGAAAATTCATTTATTTGTTTGACAATGCAAATTATTTCTATGAAAAAAAATGTTCTTGGTTGAAAATTGATATATTAGGTTGAAAATTAACTTAAAAAATATATTTTTTCGGGTTAAAAATTGAATTTCAGGCGTGAAAAATCTGTTTTGTTTTGGAAAATTATTCTCTTCCGGTAGAAATTTGATCTATATGTTTAAAAATTAATTTTTTCGGTTAAAGATTCATAATTTTAGATGAAAATTCATTTCTCTGATCGACAATGTTATTTCTTTGAAAATTAATTTTCTTGGTAGAAATTTCATCCATCTGTTTAAAAATTAATTTTTTCGGTTAAAGATTCATAATTTTAGTTGAAAATTCATTTCTTTGTTTGATAATGCAAATTATTTCTATGAAAAATAATTTTCTTGGTACAAAATTGATATAATAGGTTGAAAATTCAGTTAAAAAAATATATTTTCGGGTTGAAAAATTGATTTTCAGGAGTGAAAAATCTGTTTTATTTTTGAGTATTCATCTCTTTTGGGAGAAATTTCATCTCTCTGTTTAAAAATTAAACTAATTTGTTAAAAGTTAATTTTTTCGGTTAAAGATTCATAATTGTAGTTGAAAATTCATTTATTTGTTTGAAAATGAAAATTATTTCTATGAAAAAAAAAATTTTTGGTAGAAAATTGATATATTTGGTTAAAAATTAACTTAAAAAATATTTTTTTTTTGGGTTCAAAAATTGAATTTCATGAGTGAAAAATCTGTTTTGTTTTGGAAAATTCATCTCTTTTGGTAGAAATGTCATCTATCTGTTTAAAAATTAAACTAATTTGTTAAAAATTAATTTTTTCGGGTCAAGATTCATAATTGTAGTTGAAAATTCATTTATTTGTTTGACAATGCAAATTATTTCTATGAAAAAAAATGTTCTTGGTTGAAAATTGATATATTAGGTTGAAAATTAACTTAAAAAATATATTTTTTCGGGTTAAAAATTGAATTTCAGGCGTGAAAAATCTGTTTTGTTTTGGAAAATTATTCTCTTCCGGTAGAAATTTGATCTATATGATTAAAAATTAAACTATTTTGTTAAATATTAATTTTTTCGGTTAAAGATTCATAATTTTAGATGAAAATTCATTTCTCTGATCGACAATGTTATTTCTTTGAAAATTAGTTTTCTTGGTAGAAATTTCATCCATCTGTTTAAAAATTAATTTTTCCAGTTAAAGATTCATAATTTTAGTTGAAAATTCATTTCTTTGTTTGACAATGCAAATTATTTCTATGAAAAATAATTTTCTTGGTAGCAAATTGATATAATAGGTTAAAAATTCAGTTAAAAAAATATATTTTCGGGTTGAAAAATTGATTTTCAGGAGTGAAAAATCTGTTTTGTTTTTGATAATTCATCTCTTTTGGTAGAAATCTCATCTATCTGTTTAAAAATTAAACTAATTTGTTAAAAATTAATTTTTTCGATTGAAGATTCATAATTTTAGTTCAAAATTAATTTTCTTGGTAGAAAATTGGTCTATTAGATTGAAAATTCAGTTTAAAAAAAATACTTTCGGTTAAAAAAATTGAATTTCAGGCGTGAAAAATCAGTATTGTTTTGGAAAATTAATCTCTTTTGGTAGAAATTTCATCTACCTGCTTAAAAATTAAACTGCTTTGTTAAAAATTAATTTTTTTGGTTGTAGATTCATCATTTTCGTTGAAAATTCATTTCTTTGCTGTATAATGTAAATTATTTCTTTGAAAATTAATTTTCTTGGTATAAAATTGATCTATAAGGTTGAAAATTAACTTAAAAAAAATATTTCCGGGTTAAAAAATTGAATTTTTTTGCAGAACATTCGTTTCTTGTGGAAAGCATTTTATCTTTATTGGTTCGAAATTCGTATTTTTTGGATGCGCTATTGATGATGCTAGTAAAAATAAAAAATGACTAAAATATTAATTTTTTTTTTAATTTTGCAAAATCTGAAAAGCGGGAAAATTTGTAAATATTCGATTAAAAATTTTCCCCATTCGACCAAAAGTCTAAAGACTATTTTACTCTAAATTAATAACAGAGAAGGTTCTGAGTAAAAAATATAAGAAATAATATGAGAATATGATTTATTACTCTGCTCACGTACGATAGTCATTTATAATAATATATATTACTAAACGCCTTATTACAAAATGTTAAAATGATTATTTTCCATATGTATTGACGAAACTTAAGTTCAGTTAGATCGCAAAATTTCATAATCCTAATATCATACAGGTTTCAAAAACTAAAGAGTTTTCCTTACGTATATCCATTTTTTTCTATATTATGATATAAATCATACACGCAATAAACTGGCAAACACAATTCGAGTACGCATCTTTCCCAAGTAGTCTCGAAATTACTTATATAAATTCATCTTACATACTAAACCGCATCACTTATAGGTACCCTTTCTTCTTCGTAATTCTAAAACGCAGCATTTTTTTAGAATGAAACAGGCGATTTTCTTTAAGCTAATTGTAACTGTACAGTCTATTCTATTGCTTTACACAAACGATTTATTCGCGGTAAGATTCACTCACTAAATACTTGCACATATTTACATTTTTGTTACGTTATGTAATTTAAAAATAAGCAATCACCGATTTCCAAATCAGCAGTGAAAACTATTTAATCCACAATGGAAATTCGAGCGCTTATACTACATTTTCACTGCATCGAAGAAGAAAGTTTCTTTGCGTAATATTTCTTCGATGTTTCACATCAGTTTCAAACACTCTTTTTTCTACAACTTAATGGCATTTTGCGTTTGCTACTTTAGCTTTTGAAAGCCTTTATCTGAAATGTAAAATAAAGTCAGATGAAATAAGTTCAAACTCAAATATTATACATGATTTCATCATCTTTGTCAAACGTATGCTTTCTATATTAAATTTATACCAAACATGTGGTAAACTAAATTGCAAATTAACTAGAATAGTTGTGAAATTGCAAGGACGCAACTAAGGCAAGAAGGGTAATATCATTTTCGAAAAATTCAGACTTGATTACACACTTCATTATTTGCCTCCATATTTACAGTCTTTATTTTACACATTTTTACAGACAAAAATAAAATAAATTTTTTCCTAGGAAAATATTCCTTTGAACAAGCCTTTGTTCTATTGGATTTTTTCTTGTTCTATTGTCTAGATAAGTTAAAATAAACCAGAAAGAGGAAAATAAGCTCAATGATTTCAAGGCGAATGAAATACAATATTTAAATTTCTGAACTTAAGTTTACCTTTTCTTAACAAAAAACACAACCTATAATTATAAGTAACGATTGCTTATAGTTAATAATTCGTGACATATGCTCATAACTTCTGATGTACGGAATTGTATTTCGCTTTTATGAAAATATGAGACACGTGCATTATCGAAAACGAAGCAGAAATAAAAGGCGGATTAAAAGAACAAAAAGAAAAAAGTGCAAAAGGTGCGAATAAAAAAATTATATTAGAGCAGAGGGATCAGTAAAAGTTTGTACCCATCATTTCAGCTTTGCTTCTTGAATTGAAATCAGAAAAAATGATTAGCGAACTGATTATTCATTCTCAAACATACTGAGCATATTATTAAAAGAGTGAGTATTAATACTTCGAAAAATGCATAAAAAGCACCAAAGCTCCTAGGCAGCTAGATACTATAGAATTTAGTTGCGCCATTGACAACTTTTTGAGATAAATAAATTTAAAAAAACTACGTACAACATACGTTTGAGCATATTCGAACACAGAATTCAACTGAAAATTGAGTAAAAGCCTGGTTTTACTGAAAAAATAGAAAATTAAATTTACATTCTCCATCATCTTTGCCTTCTGGGACGTGTAGTTCTCGATCTCGGTGCAGTGGATCCAGTTCCGATGCTAAACATTCCTCCAGCGGGAGCTGCAAAATTATTCGCTCCTGATGGCGGTGCATTAAAAGCCGATGGCGCTGCTGCACCAAAATTAATATTTGGCGTCGCTGAAGGTGCATTAAAGTTGAAACCCGTCGCTGAAAATAAAACCAGATATTATTAATTTAATTAATTAAACATTTCGATTTTATGGAACTGAAGGTATTGTTTATGCATAAGGGTACAGTGTTGGGTAAGTTACTTTTTTTGTCAGTAACTAGTTACAGTTACTAGATAAAGTAACTTCAAGTTACCTAAAAAGTTACTTTTTTTACTTCCTTAATTTTATAGTTTAACAATCAGAATAACTGAAATGATAATTCACAAAAACTTAATTTAAAAAAAATAGAAATTAGTTAAAACAAGATTTTTCAGTCACATCTTTTAACCAAACATTTGTAATTTTACCCAAAAAATTAATTTTCAAGCCAAAACGAAATTCAAACAAAAAAGTTATTTTTGCACCAAATTTGGACTTCTGACCAAAATAGTTAAATTTTTGAGAAAATACATGAATTTTCAACCAAATGGTTCAATTTTCAAAACGAAAATATTAATTTTCACCAATAAAGTTAATTTTTAGCCAAATAGTTGAATTTTCTATCATTTTCAAACCAAAAAGCCGAATTTTCAACGAAAGAGTTCAATATTCAATTCTTGAGAAAATAAAAAAAAACAGATTTTTGAATATTTCAGATATGTCAAAAAGAATCTAGAAGATTTTAAAGAATTTTATTTTATTTTATAGGATTACACAAAATATTAGGAAAAAATTCGAGTCTTTTTAAAGGATGCTTAGGACTTTCAGAAATTTGGAAGAAATCAAGAAATATTTGATAAATTTTCGGATATGTTTCCAAGTTTTTAAATATTTCTAATCTATTTAAAACGTTTTAAATTCCTAAAAATATTTTTAACTGACTCGAATTTTTTTCAGGGTTTGAAAAATCAGTCAAAATGTAAAAAAATTGCCTTCTATTCTAAATTTTCACAGGAATTTTAAGAAAATTTGTTTATTTTCTTGAAACCTTTCGAAATTCTTTTGAAGCTTCTAAAGTTTATTTTTGAAATCTTTACAAATCTACATTTCTAAATATCTTTTAAAGTTTAACATTGTTTTTGAATCTCTTCAATTTTTCTAAATATTTCTTGAATTTACTCGATTTTTTTTTGATTTTTTAATCTTACCAAATTGGAACATTTTGCTTTAAAATCTTCTACGCTCTTTTTCGAAATTTTAGGAAATCGTTTGATATGTTTAAAAATCTTTCTTTAATTTTCTTTTAAAGTTAATTTTTCAAAATAAAAAATCATTAAAAATTTTCACACGAATATTAAGAAAATTCGTTTTTTAATCTTGTCAGACCTTCTAAACCTTCTAATCTTTAAAAATTATTCAATTTTTTTTTCTGCAAAATTAAAAAAAATGCCTTAAAATCTTTCAGTTTCTTCTTTGACAATTTTTGAAATCTCTTTAAATTAATGTTTCGATATAAAAAATTATTTTAATTTTTCTTAGTTTAAAACTTCTGAATATCGCTTAAACTTACTCAAAGTTTGTCTAAAATTATATAATATGGCAAAATTGCACAATTTTGCTTTAAAATCTTTTACACTCTTTTTAATCATTTTAGGAAATAATTAAATTAACATTAGTTAAAGTAAGATTTTTCAGTCACATTTTTTACCAAACATTTGTAATTTTACCCAAAAAATATGCATTTTTTTTACCGGAAAAAAATTAATTTTCAAGCCAAAATGAATTTCCAACAAAAAAGTTACCTTTCAATCAAATTTGAACTTCTTACCAAAATAGTTAAATTTCTAAGAAAAAAACATGAATTTCCAACTTCTCCAATATAAGGATAAAGTTTTAACCAAACATGAAATAGTTAAATTTTCTGAAAAAAAAATAATAATTTATAACAAAAAAAAAATGAATTTTCAAGAAGGTTGTTAAATTTGTAATCAAAAAGATGAATTTTCGAGTAAGAAGATTAATGTTCTACCAAAAAAGACGAATTTTGAACAAAACACATGAATTTTCAACAAAATTATTTAATTTTTAAGTCAAAAAGTCGACTTATCTACAAAAAAAGTTTAATTTTTTACTCAAAAATCATATTTTTCAAACAAAGAGTCAAATTGTTGAATTTTCAAACCAAAAAGATTAATTTTCTACAAAAAAGTAGAATTTTTAACACAAAAGTTTATTTGAAAGCAAATAGTTGAATTTTTAACTATAATTAGGAATCCTTGATAAAAAGATTAATTTTTTTACAAAGTAGTTCAACTGTAAGTCAAATAATCGAATGTTCAACCAAAAAAGATGAATTCTACGCGAAGCATGTAATAGTTGATACTTCAACCAAACAATTACATTTTTATCAAAAAAAAATACATTTTCAAGCAGGAAAATCAAATTTCTACCAAAAAAGACGAATTTTCAACCAAAAAGTTGAACTTTCAACTAAAAAAAAAAAATATTTTTTAACCAAATAGTTAAATTTTTAACTGAAAAAGATAATTTTTGTTTACCAAAAATGGAATAGTTTAATTGTCAGTTCAAAAAATTTATTATTAACCAAACATGAGACGAATTTTCATCAAAGTGGTTGAATTTTCAACCAAAGAGATGAACCTTCAACTAAAAAAATGAATTTTTAAAACAACAGTTGAATTTTTGGTAAAACAGATGACTTTTAACAAGATGATTGCACTTTCAACAAAATAATTAATTTTTTAAACAAATAATAGAATTTTCAACCAAGCCAGATGAATTCCAAACCAAAAATATAATAGTAGCCTTTTCAATAAAAAAATGAACTTTTACACAAATACAGGCCTCACAGTCCCTATGAAATAAAATTAGGGATCAAAGGGTACTTTCTGTCACGCTCATAGGGTACTTTTTTCGCGCTCAAAGGGTAAAAAATTCAGGATAAATTCATAAGTCTTTAAACAAATTCTAGTTAAATTCAAAATAATTCAAATGTATTGGAAAAATTTTTTAAATCGAAAAAATTCTATTGATATTCGTAAAATTAGAATGAATTTAGAGGAATTAAAAGGAAACAATTTAAAAATATTAAAAATCTTCATTGAATTCCGTAAATTTGAAATGAGCTCAGAATAATTCCAGCGAATTCAAAAGAACTTGATGCAATGGCTAAGAATTCAAGGTGAGGTTAAAAGGCTTCAGGATCAATTAAATAAAAACTTTTAAAATTTCAAAAAAGTCCATTGAATTAAGTAGAACTGCGTAAATTTAGAAGAACTCAAGTGAATAAAAAAATTCAAGTGAATTAAAAAAATTCAAGTGAACTAAAAAAATTCAATTGAATTGAAAAAATCCAAGAGAATTCCAAAGAATTTAAAAGAATGAAGGGTAAATTAATAAGAATTCAGGGTGAATTCCAAAAATTAATTTGAAATCTCTTTAAATCTTTGAAACTCTACTAATTTCTAACCAAGGAATGACTGCAAAACAATTCAAGTTGAATTCAAAAGAATTCAAATGAATTGGAAAACAAATTTTAAATCGAAAAAATGCCATTGATTTCAATAAAATTTGAGTTAATTTAGAGGAATTTGGGGGAAACTAGAAGAATTCGATGAAATTCATAAAAAATTAAACTGAATTTAAAAAGCAAGCAAGTGAGTTCAAAACAATTCAAAAACACGAAAAAAATAATTGAATTGAGTAAGCTTGAAATGAGTTTAGAAAAATTAAAGAGAATTTGATGAAATTCCTATGAATTTAAGGTGAGTTTAAAATACTTTAAGAGGAATTAAACAAAAACTTTTTAAAAATCTACTATATTGAGTAAAATGGCGTGAATTTAGAAGGATTCAAAATTACTTCAAAGAATTCGGGATAAATTAATAAGAATTAAGGGCGAATTCCAAATGAATTTCAAAAAACATTTGAAAATCTCTTGAAATCCTCGGAAATATTATAGAATCCCTTGGAATCTTTCAAAATATCATATAACCTTACAGGTCCTGTAAAATCCTCCCACATCACCCGAAATTCTTCAAAACCACATGCAAATTTTTTTTAAATTCCTTAAAATTATTTAAACCCTTGGAAATCCCTTGAAATTGTTTAAATCTCTTGAAAATGCCTTAATATCTTTTTAAATACTCTAAAATATTTTCTAAAATCTTTGAAATCCCTTCAAGCTATTGAAATAAATAAAAAAAGTTCTGGGAATCTTTTTAAATTTGTTCAAATATTTCATATCTTTTGATATCTTCTTAAATCCCTTGAAAATGTTTAAAGGTCTTGAAAATGCCTGGGAATCTACAATACCCTCAAATATTTCAAACCCTTAGAAATCCCATAAAATTAGTGAAATTCATTGAAAATTTCTTTGTAATCTTTTTAAAGAACCCAAAATATTAAAAACCCTTTCAAATATTTTGACAGATCTTGAAAATGACAAGGAATTTAAAAAAATATTTTAAAATATTTCACATCCTTTGATCATTTTGTCAATTAATCCTCAGGATACATTAAACAAAAACTTTTAAAAAATCCAAAAAATCAATTGAATTAAGTAAAATGGATTAAATTTAGAAAAATTCAAGTAAATTTAAAAAATTCAAAAGAATTAAAAGAATTCAGGATAAATTAATAAGAATTCGCGGTGAATTCCAAAAAATAATTTCAAACATCTTTGAATCTTAGAAGCCCCACGAAATAACTCACTTCTCTTGAATAAATTCTTTAAAATCCACTTAAATATTATATTAAATCCCGTGAAATTCTATGAAATCTGGTGATATTTCCTGAAATTCAAAAAAAGTCCTTATCCTAAAATATTTCAAACGCCTTGAAATCCCTTCAAATTAATGAAATTAATAAAAAAAATTCCTTAGAATGTTTTAAAATTCTCAAAATATTTCAAATTAAAAGCTCCTGAAAATGCCTTAGAAGTTTTAAAAATACTCTAAAATATTAGAAATCCTTGACACTATTAAAAGTTACATTATGGGCTGCACATAGGGTACCATAGGGACCAAATCTTGAAAATAGGGTACTTTAGGGACTTCAACTAAATATAGGGTGCAATAGGGGATATAGGGACCGGTCTGTGAAGCCTGCAAATATATGGTTGGATTTTCTCATCGGGTTTAAGTTTTAAATCAGGGTGTCTACTCAAATCCTAGAAAAAAATTCCCTGAAAATTCCAGGTTTTTTCCAGGTTGCTCAAGTTTTTTCCAGGTATAATTTTTCATAGTACGAAGCCATTTTAATATTTCGCAATTTTTAAAATTCAATTCAAAACGCTTCAAATTCCTAAATTTTCAAATAAAAATATTGCATCTTCAGCAAGAAAGATAATTTTTTACCCAAATAGTTGAATTTTCAACTAAAAAGATCAATTTTCTACCAAAAAGACGATTTTGAAACAATAAAAATGAATTTTTAATGAAAAAGTTATATTTTCAACTAAAAAAAGGCAAATTTTCATACATTTAGTTGAATTTTGAACTCAAAAAGATCAGTTTTCAACAAAAATATAATAATTAAATTATCGGTTAAAAACATTAATTTTCCACAAAAAAATGTGAACCAAAGTGATGAATTTTCAACTAAAATTATGAATCTTCAACTGGAATAGATGAATTTTAAACCAAAAGGATGAATTTTTAACAAAAGAGTTTCTCTTTCAACCAAAAAGTAGAATTTTCAACTAAAATTATGAATATTTAACAGAAATACTTGAATTTTAAACAAAATAGTTGAATTTTGAACTAAAAAAGACAAAATTTCAACCATATAGTTAAAGTTTGAAATAA
Organism: Andricus curvator; assembly: GCA_932195095.1. Classification (NCBI taxonomy): domain Eukaryota; kingdom Metazoa; phylum Arthropoda; class Insecta; order Hymenoptera; family Cynipidae; genus Andricus; species Andricus curvator. Next base: position 340,430 of record CAKNYM010052563.1, read on the forward strand.
AAAAGATCATTTTTCAACCAAAAATGGAATTATTAAATTTCTAGTTGAAAACAATTAATTTTTTACAAAAAAAAAGGCCAATTTTCAACTAAAGTGATGAATATTTAACTGAAATACTTGAATTTTCAACCAAAAAGATGAATTTTTAAAGAAGCTTAATTTTTTACAAAAAAAATCGATTTTTAAACAACATACATGCATTTTCAACTAAAAAAGACAAAGTTTCAGCCCTGTAGTTAAATTTTCTACTAAAAAAGACAAATTTTCAACCATATAGTTGAATTTGGAATTAAGAAAGAGCCGTTTTCAACCAAAAATGAAATAGTTGAATATTAAGTTCAAAAATTAATTTTTTGTCAAAAAATATATTTTTTAAACCAAAAAGATTAATTTCTACTAAACAAGACGAATTTTCAGTTGAAAAAAATAATTTGTCAACCAAAAATTGAATAAATAAATTTTTGTTAAGAAAATTAATGTTCAACCTAAAATATGAATTTTTAACTAAAATGATGGAATACTGAACTGAAAAATAATTTTCAACAAAAAAACAAACCAACTTTCAGAGAAATAGTTAAAATTTCAACTGAAATAGTTAAATTATCAGTAAAAAAATTAATTTTCAGCCAAAGAAAAAACCAATTTTCAACAAAGTAGTTCATTTTTCAACCAAAGAGATGAATTTTTTATTAAAATGATGAATCTTCTTAAAAAAAATATGAATTCTAAACAAGAAATGTATCAATTGATATTTCAATGAAAGAAGATTAAAATTTTTAATTAAAAACAGTTGAATTTCTAACCAAAAGGTAAGTCTTAAACCAATAAGATTAATTTTATACCAAAAAGAACGAATTTTCAGCAAAATACATGAATTTTCAACCAGATACTTAAATTTTCAACTAAAAGTGGTCAATTTTTTACCAAAAAGAAAATATTTACATTTTCATTTAAAACAATTAATTTAAAATCCAAAAACAAATTTTCAACAAAATAGTTGTTATTCAATTTCATATTGTAATGTAAAAAAAATTAAGCATGCTCTCGAAAAAATTTCCTGGCAAAAAAAAATCCCCTGACCTTTCCAGGTATATAAAAATTCCCTGACAATTCCAGGTAGGGTAGACACCCTGTAAATGTTATCTAAGTTCGCAACGTCATTTCCACTTATACCCCCCCCCCCCCCACCCTAGTAACGTACTTTATGGAAAGTACCGCCAGGTCACTTTTTCTTTTAGGACTACACCACTGCCTGCGGCCACCCTGCATATATTCAGAAATTCAAAGTGAACTCACCAGGTTTAGTAGGAGCTGCTGATCCAAACTGGAACGGTTGCCCTGCGGCATTATTATTACTGGTATTATTATTAGTGCTCGCACCACCAAACGAAAACGTCGGTGCTGGTTGCGTCTGTTGATTTCCTCCAGCTCCAAATGTAAATGCACCACTCGCATTAGCATTGTTATTTCCACTACTACTAGTACCAGTAGCTGCTCCATAAGCTGGAGGAGGAGGAGGTGGAGAAGTGCCTGCATTTCCAAAAACATTCGTACCACCCTGAGAACCGAAAGGTGTCGTCGTGCTTCCAAAAGCTGGTGGATTATTATTCCCAGTTCCAAAACTGACGCCACTATTATTCTGAGCTGGAAAACTGCTACTGGTAGTCGATCCAAACCCACTAGTTGTCGTAGATGTTGAGCCGAAAGATGGAGCGTTTGAAGTCGTGGTTCCGAATCCAAAGCTAGAATTCTGGGTACCTGTAGCCGCCGTTCCAGAAGTTTGGGCTCCAAAAATCGGCGTTGCTGTATTCGTCGAACCATAAGCCGGTGGTGGATTTGCCGGAGGATTCGTCGCATTAAATCCAGTGGAATTCGTAGAAGCTGCACCAAAAATTGAAGTTCCAGTGTTCCCGAAACTGGAGGAAGTTGCTCCAAAAGCTGGGGGTGGTTTCGCTTGACTGAAGATGTTGGAACTTGCTCCAGTCGTCGAGTTTGATGAGGTCGTTGAAATCGCATTAGCCCCGCTGAATAAACCAGAAGAGTTTGTCGATGCTCCGTAAGCTGGAGGTGGCGAGTTTATACTCGAACTGCCCTGGCTGAACATACTCGAAGTCGTCACTGGAGTTCCAAACGTTGGCAAGGTCGATGCAGTCGTAGTAGTGGCATTACTATTACTGAATAAACTAGGAGCACTCTGCGCTGTTCCGAAACTTGGAGTATTAGAAGCCGATCCAAAGATCGAAGAAGTGGTTTTCGGTGGTCCAAAAGCACTAGCCGTTCCTGAAGACGCGTTTCCAAAAATCGGTTGAGTGCTTGCAGGTCCAAAGACAGAGGAAGTTGTAACAATCACCGGAGATCCGAACATCGATGGTGTGGTTGCAGGCGTTCCAAAAGACTTCACTCCACTTGTGTTTGTAGCTCCAAAGTTCAGGGTGGAATTACTCGCCGCGCCGAAACTAGAAGGGGCTGAACTTGCAAAGTTTGGAGTTGTATTCGCAGGAGCTCCAAATGCTGGCGGGGAAGTTGTGGGAAGATTAGATACTGGATTTGCTGCAGAACTTGGTGTCGGATTCGTTGCAGCTCCGAATGTTGGGGTTGAGTTACTGGCACCAAAGATCGGAGCAGAAGTTGTTGGTGCTGATGCGCCGAAAGAAAAGCTTTTTGTAGTGGCAGGCGCACTTCCAAATGAGAAGGAAGGTGTCGTGATTGGAGCCTTGAATCCTGAGGAGCTTGTCTCTGTTGGTTTTGGGTTTGAACTACTAGAAACCGGGGCAGCATTACCAGGGAAGGAAAAGTTCGACGAGGCTGAACCAAAGGATGGTGGAGGTTGAGTTTTTGGGGTCGTTTGTTCGATAGGTGGCTGGGAAATTGGATTGCTTGCTCCAAAGGAAAAGGTAGGGGCTGAAGCTGGTGTGCTCGTTGCAATATTGAAAGTAGGAGTGGCGAACGTTGTACTTGGAATGGAAGTAGCTGTGGAGGAAATTGTCTTATCAACAGATGGATTCTGACCGAAGGTAGGCAATGATGTTGACGTTGGAGATTTTGCAATAGCTCCGAATGTGAATCCGGTAGACTGTGTTGTATTCAAATTCTGAGAAGCGTTGAAACTTTGAGAAGTGTTCAAACTGTGAGGAGTGTTCGAACTCTGCGTAGTATTTACACTCTGCGTGATGACACTCGGAGTACTTAAAACCTGAGTAGTATTTAGACTCTTGGGAGTATTTATACTGGTGAAGGTGCTCGTAGGAATTGAAGATGTCGCAGTTTTTGGTGCTGAATTACTAGAAACGATTGGCGTTCTACTTGCTGGTGCAGCAACGCTCGTGGAAATATTGAAAGGTCCTTGAATCGTGGAAGTTGGTGCAGTGCTCGTAGATCCAAAGGAAAAGGTGGGAGCAGTTGTGTTTCCAGTCGAAGCGGGGCTAACAGAGAAACTAGCAGAAGTTGGAGCTTTGGTAGCTTCTTCGCTTTTGGAAGAAACACACTCAATAGGCGAAATAGAGGAAGTCATGGTAGATGTTGGTTCCCCACTTGCGATACTGAAAGTGACGTGTTTTGTTGGAGTCTTCTTGTTCGAAGTGGTTTTCAAGATTGGCACGACTGGCGACGTGATCGGAGATGTATTTACATTAGTCGTCGTGGTTGAAGAACTCAAAATTGTGAGAACTGCTGAAGCTTCACTAGAAGCTGGGTCCTTAATCTCCTCGGCATGAATAACAACATCTGGATTGATTTTGTTGGCTCCTAAAAAGAATATAAAATTTAGAAAAAAATACAAACGGGTTTTTTTAACTGTTCCCAGGGCAAACACAGATACAAACACTTATCTACTAAAATTGTTTTACACATTTAATTTAAATGATTAAATGATGATTATATTGCTGAATTCGGGGGTGAAAACCAAGGTCACAATTGCTAGAATAAATTTTACAAGTTTTTTTTTATTATACCATTAAGCCATTTCCCTTTCGGGGTGGGCGTGACTTGCTCGGTTGGAGAATAGTAGTGTGTATATGGGTATATAGGTATACGGTAGGTAGGAATATAGGTATGAGGTGGATAGGTATATAAGTGTTAGGTATATATATTTTAGATTGATCTGGAATTCTCGTGTTATTTATTTAAATGACACGTTTACTCCGCAACACTGCTCCGACCCAGGTTGCTGATCAATCTCTCTAGCGATCACCCCAAGTGAAGAGCCTCACAGAATTGTTATGTATGGTTCTCCACTTGGGCCCATTAGTATCCAAGATCTTTGTTTCAGGCGTCATTCATTCTACTGTCACTCTGTTTACAAACTATTTGTCGCCACACTTTTCTGTCCTGGCATACTACTCTAGCTTCCTTCACGTCCATGCATTTTTTCATGCAAGCTCTTGTGTTCCTATGGCTTCTTATGTCTCTACGGATTAATGTCTCATTTACAGATTCTAACCATTCTTTTGGCGGTCTACCCCTGGGCATTCTGCCATTTACTTTACCTTTATATACTTGTTTGGTCAGTCGTTCATCTTTCATTCTTTCAAGATGTCCGAACCATCTTAACTGATTTCTTTCCCATGTGTCAACTATTGTCTCTTTTGCACCACATTCTTTGAGGATTGTCTCGTTTCGGACTTTGTCCATTAGTGTTTTCCCGCATATTATGCGCAGAGGTTTCATGCCGATCGCGTTAATTTTACTCCTGTCCTTTTCTTGACAGGTCCATGTCTCGCTACCGTATAGTACAGTCGGTACGAATATAGAATTGTGTATGGCCATTTTAGCTTTTTTTGATATGTTTTTATTTGTTAGGATGGACCCTGCTCTACCGATAACCTGTTTACCCTTATTTATGCGCCTATCTAACTCCCCATCTATTTTTCCGTCGCTAGTGAATAGACTACCTAGATATACGTACTTGTCAACTTGTTCTAATCTCTCATCATTTAGGACAATGTTGCACATTGTTTTCTCACTCTTTCCCTCAAACACCATGATTTTTGTTTTATTTACGTTAATTTTGAGTCCCATGTCCTTCATGCTTGTATGAAGTTTATTCAACATTCTTTGCAAGTCCTCGACTGATTCTGCCATAACAATCTTGTCATCTGCGAAAGCTAACCCACGTACCTTAACTGTTTGGAGATCTACACCTTCTTCGTCGAAGAGTGCAGTTCTTAGACACTTATCCATGAATATGATAAATAGCCACGAGGACATAACGCATCCTTGTTTCACGCCTTGCGTAATATCGAACCAGTCACTCAGTTTCCCGTTTACCCTTACGCTCGCTTTACTACCTGTATATATTGTTTTTATTGCTTGCAGGAGCCCTCCATTTACTCCGTATTCTTTAAGAACTTCCCAAAGTTTACTTCTATTTACCGTGTCAAATGCTTTTTCTAGGTCAATAAATGCACAGAAAACTTTCTTTCCTACTCTCAAGCTTTTTTCTGTGATCTGTCTTAGGCTAAATATCTGATCTGTACATGATCTTCCTGGCATAAATCCACTTTGGACTTCCCATATTTTTTCTTCTGTGATTTCCATTACCCTACGAATAAGTATTTTTGAGTATATTTTACTTACGGTGCTTAGTAGGCTGATACCTCTGTAATTACTGCAGTTGTTTTTATCTCCCTTTCTTTTGTATATTGGTACGATAATCGCTTTTTTCCAATCGTCTGGGACTTTCCCCGTCTCGATACATAAATTTATTAATTCGCACAACCTGTGAGGTATGTACTCGCCACCGTATTTGAGCATTTCAGCACTAATACTGTCTATGCCAGCAGCCTTACCGTTTTTTAAGTTCTTAATTATGTCTCGGACCTCAGTGACACAGACTTTTTCAATTGGGTTTTCTAATGCATTATGTTCTATGTCGCAGTTTTGTTGTCCTATATCTTCACCTCCTAATAGTTCTTTAAAAGAGTCTTTTAAAGCGTCTACTATCCCGTCTATATCATATAGCATTTCACCTTTGCTGTTTCTTATGCTAGCAAACTCTGTACTTTTACTTTCCTTCAACTGTTTATATAGTAGTTTCATTATTCCTCCAAAGCCGTTTTGTATTTTGTTCTCTTCTTCTGTTCTGATTTTTTCTTTACTCTCCTTGACTAGTCGTTTCATTTTCCTCTTTTTGTCTTTGTAATCATTTTTGAGTCTATTTCTCTCCTCATCGCTAAGACCTGTCATGTTTAATGTTCTCTTGTGCGCTTTTTTCTTTTCTCGCTGGGCTGCTTGAATTTCATCATTCCACCATGCATCACCAGACTTTCTTCCTACCACTGCCGTACCGCACACTTCAATTGCAGTTTTAACAATGATATCCCGTAATAAAGCCCACGCGCCCTCTATATCTTTAATGCTCGTAAGCGCTTCCCAAGTTGCCCTATCTATGCGTTCGCTTAACTTATTTTGAAACTCTATTCGCACTTCCGGTTTCTGTAAATTTTCAATCTTTATTCGAGTTTGTTTCGTTTTTTCTGTTCTCTTTCTTTTCCATCCCCGGCCTAAGTTTATTTTAGAGATTAAAAGATAATGATCAGTATTGCATTCGGATCCCCTCATGACTCTTGTATCTACAACTAGTTCTCTTAGTCTTTCATCCGCAATAACGAAGTCAATTACACTGCGGTTATTTCCTTTACACCAAGTGTACGTGTGGATCATTTTATGTCGAAACCAAGTATTGGTAATAAATAGGCCCTTTTCTAGGCATAGGCTAACTAATTTTTCCCCGTTATAATTTTTTCTTGGATCCCCAAATTTACCTAGTACCCTTTCTGTATCTGTATCCTGACGTTGAACGCCGACCCATCCGTTCATATCTCCTAGCAGAATTATTCTTTCACCTGGATCGCAAGTACTTATTGTGTCATTTAAAGTGTCCCAGAAAGCGTCTTTGACTTCTCGCGGCTCACTGTCAACTGGGGCGTAGCACGCTATGATAAATAACCTTCTGATTCCTACCTTCATTCTAGCCCACAACAATCTGGGAGATACAAAATCATGATCTTTGAGATGCTGTCTTGCTTTTTTATTCATAATTAAACCGATCCCTTGACTACGATTTGATTCACTACCTACTCCTGACCATATTTCAAAACCGCCTTTCAACACCCCATTTTCTATGTTTCTACTTTCGCAACCCTTTTTCTTCGTCTCAGGTACACATAAAATATCTAGTTTCCTTGCATGCATAGTTTCTCGTAGTTCTCTTATTTTAAGGTCATTCACTCCTCTAGCATTCCAGACACCCAGTCTCCATTCATCGCCTGAAATTCGACCTTTACGTTTACCGTGTGTATGCATTTTGTCGATCCAAGTTTCAGTCCATTCCGAGGCTACTTTATTGTTTGTATTATTCATGTTTAGATTGTACACCCAACTAACACCTTTATGCGCGAAATTTGTTTTGCGAGCCGA
>CAKNYM010052563.1:352845-368542 GCA_932195095.1 Andricus curvator
AAAGACGCGTCAATGCAATAATATAATTTTTAATCCCTGGTAATTTGCGAAAAGCTTTAAAATGTGAGGATTTCTTAAAAATTTTGAAATTCCTTCGAAACCATCAAAATCAATTGAAAATTCCTACTAATGGAGAGCGGAAAAAGATCCTAAAATATTTGAAAATCCTTGAAATTCCCTAAAGCGTTATTATTTTCTTCAAATAGGCTCTTTGGGTTTGAAAAAGAGTTATATATAGATCTAGATGAAATTTGTTCCTGGTTGAAGTATTAAAATAGTTATAATAATTAAACTGCAATATTATAAGTTTTAGGGAGAATTTAAGATGCATTTAGGAGTCTTTGAAAAAAAGACGCGTCAATGCAATAAAATAATTTTTAATCCCTGGCAATTTGCGAAAAGCTTTAAAGTGTGAGGATTTCCTAAAAATTTTGAAATTCCTTCTAAACCATCAAAATCAATTGAAAATTCCTACTAATGGAGAGCGGAAAAAGATCCTAAAATATTTAAAAATCCTTGAAATTCCCTGAAGCGTTATTATTTTCTTCAAATAGGCTCTTTGGGTTTGAAAAAGAGTTATATATAGACATATATTAAATTTTCTCCTGCTTGCAATATTAAAATAGTTATATTAATTGAACTGCAATATTATATTTTTGTTTTTGGGAGAGTTTAAAAATGCATTTAGGATTCTTTGAAAATAAGGCGTGAAGGGAGACGCCATCAGCTTAATTTTCGAGTTTTCCAACACCTCAAAATGTCTTGAACGATTTACCCCCCCCCCCCAACCTCACTTCTATCATTACATGAAGAAAAATTTTACTTCAGCAGAAATTAATATAAATTGGTATAAAATGAAGAAAAACTCATCTTTTAAAGCAGGTGGTAGGTTGCTCCATTTTCAGTCAATTTCGAAGATACAAAATACACTTTGTTTACGCGGTTATAAAATCTTGTATGAATATTTATATATACAGAAACAAAGTTTATTGAAAAATAATGAAACTGCAAAATTTTATATTTTGTTCTTTCCCTATTTCGAAAAGTCGACTCGCTACATGAGACACTGAAGTCAGACTGTGGTTTTTTGGTCGGTTGGGGACAAAGAGGAGCATCTTGAGAGTCAAGTTACAAGTGCGCGCCTCATTTTCGAGGAAAAATTGAGTGTTTTGAAATCTTTGTAGATACTTTCGGAAACCATTGAGATCAATTGAAAATTACTACGAATAGAGGGTGGAAAAAATCTTAAAATATTTGAAAATCTTTTAGATTTCCTCAAGCGTTATTATTTTCTTCAAATAGGCCCTTTAGGTTTGAAAAAGAGTTATATATAGACATATATTTAAATTTCTCCCACTTGAAATATTAAGATAGTTATAATAGTTGAACTGCAATATTATAAGTTTTAGGGAGAATTTAAGATGTATTTAGGAGTCTTTAAAAAGACGCGTCAATGCAATAATATAATTTTTAATCCCTGGTAATTTGACAAAATTATGAATTAAAATAATTTAAATTTTAATATTGTAGACGTACCATATTGAATTTAATATAAGATAATCAACCAAGAGGATTAATTTTCCATTAATGAACATGATTTTTCGACAAAAAACATTAATTCTCAACCAAATAGTTGAAGTTCCTATTGAAAAAGATAAATTTTCACCAACAAAAAAAGTAATAATTGAATCCTCAATAAAAACAGATTAATTTTCAACCAAACAGTTCCATTTTTAACCAAAAAAAATGAAATTTCTATCAGAGAAGATCAAATAGACGGATTTTCAACAAGAGGATTAATTTTCTACTAATAAACATGAATTTTCGACAAAATAAAAAAAATAACCAAAAATTTGGAACCAAGAAGATAAATTTTCTACTAAAAACAAACGAATTTTCAACGAAATACATAAATTTGTAAAGAAATAGTTGAATATTCAACGAAAAAGATTAATTTTCTATCGAAAAAGATAATTTTTCAACAAAATACATGAATTTTCAAATAAATAGTTGAAGTTTCCAGTAAAAAAAAGATAAATTTGCAATAAAAAATGGAAGTTAAATTTTTAGTTTAAAAAATTAGTTTTCAACAAAAAAAAACGAATTTTTAACCAAATAGTTCAACTTTCAGCCAAAGAGATCAATTGTGAACTAAAATTATGAATCTTTAATCAACAAAATTAATTTCTACCAAAGTAGTTAAATCCTCAACCGAAACAGATTATTAATTCTTAACCAAATAGTTGCATTTTTAACTAAAAAAATATGAAATTTCTACCAACCAAACGAATTTCCAATAAAATAGATAAACTTGTGACCAAAAGCATTAATTTGGAACAAAAAAGACGAATTTTCATGAAAATACATGAATTTTTAACCAAATAATTGAATTTTCCATAAAACAGATGATTTTTTAATAAAACAGATGCATTTCCAATAAAACAGATGAATTTTCAACCTGAAGGATTAATTTGGAACCGAGAAGATACATTTTCTACAAAAAATGACGAATTTTTAACGAAATATATTAATTAAAAAAAAGTTGAATATTCAACCAAAAAGATGAATTTCCGACCAAGAAGAATTATTTTACCCATACCGACGAATTTTCAATAAAATATATGAATTTTTAATCAAATAGTTGAACTTTCAACCAAGAACATTAATCTTCTATCGCAAAAGATGTAGTGTCCAAAAAATAAATGATTTTTTAATAAAAAATATGAATTTTTAACAAGGAAGATTAATTTTCTATCGAAAAAGACAACATTTTATCAAAATACATCAATTTTCAACCAACAATACTAATTTTTAAAATGAGTTGAATCCTCAACCCAGATTATTATTTTTACCAGAAAAGAGATGAATTTTCATTCCGAAAAAAATGAATTTTCAACAGAAAAGATAATTAAGAGAGGTAAAAATAAAACCAATAATAAAAATTTATAAAACTCAAGGTAATCAAGAGAGTTGAATTTTCAACAAAATAGTTGTATTGTCAACCAAAAAAGATAAATTTGCTACCAAAAGACACATTTTCAAAGAAAAATTTTAATTTTTAAACAAATCCATGAATTTTTAATGCAATGGTTGAAGTTTAGGAGAAAAAAGATTAAACTGCAAACAAAAACAGTTGAAATTTTAAGCCAAAAAGAAGAATGTTTTAGAAGACAATTGAATTTTTAACAAAGAAGCTCATTTTCAACCAAAAAAGATTACTTTTCTACAAAAAGATGTTTTTTAATCTAAAAAGATGAATGTTCAACAAAACAGTCGAGTTTTAGAGCAAAAAATATTACTTGTTAACAAAATAGTTGTATTTTCAAACAAAAAGAAGAAACCTGAAGTCTGATAATGAATAGCATTTTCATACAATAGATTACTATTGATTTCATACATAGATTAATTTTTTTTTTTTAGATAGATAGTTTTATTTATTGCAAATCAATTCTTCTCAATAAAACTTGAAGTATAAAACATATCCATTGTTCAAAAGGTTTAGTGGAAAATTAATCTTCTTGTTAGAAAATTCAACTATTTGGTTAAAAATGTATGCACTTTATTGAGGATTCATTTTTTTTTAGAAAATTAATCTACTTGGTTAAAAATTAATCTTTTAGGTTGAAAATTTATATATTTGTTTAGAAATTTAACTGTTTTTTGGTTAGAAAGTCGAATCTTTTCGTAAAACTTTGATTTTTAATGCCGAAAAAAATGAATTTTCAACAGAAAAGATAATCGAGAGAGGTAAAAATAAAACCAATAATAAAAATTTATCAAAATCGAGACACATTTTCAAAGAAAAATTTAAATTTTGAAACAAATCGATGAATTTTTAATGCAATGGTTGAAGTTTAGAAGAAAAAAGATTAAACTGCAAACAAAAACAGTTGAAATTTCAAGCCAAAAAGACGAATTTTTTAGAAGACAATTAAATTTTCAACAAAGAAGCTCCTTTTCAACCAAAACAGATTAATTTTCTACCAAAAAGATGATTATAGTCGAATTTTAGAGCAAAAAATATTACTGGTCAACAAAATAGTTGAATTTTCAAACAAAAAGAAAAATGTCTGATATAGAATAGCATTTCCATACAATAGATTACTATTGATTTCATACATAGATTTTTTTTTAGATAACATATAAAATGAGATGAATTAATGTGACCTTTTCCTTAAGAAAGTGGCTAAAAAATGACTGTGTAGCAGTCCTAACCATTCTATTAAGCAAAAATCATTAGAGTTTTACCTTTTCCAGAGATGGCATCGAACATACTCTGCAATCTGGCTTTCATGCTCGTTTGTCTCATATTGACAATGTCCTTCTTCTTAATCTCATCCTTGTCAACCATCGAGAACTTGTCTTTGACATTGCCTTGTTCTGCAATCAAAGTTCGTAACTTCTCATTATTCTGGGGTTCTGCTCGCATGAATAGCTTATCAGCAAGCTTCACAGGGCTGCTAGAACTCTTCGCTTTCTGCAGAACCTGTGGTCTTTTCATTTGCAAATGATCTGTAGATTTGCTCTCGTTTTCAGGAGACTGATCTTCCACGATCGTGTTAAAAATCCCTTTGGGCGAAGGCTTTCTCCAGGGTTTGGCTTTCTGATCAGGATTAATTGGAACATTAGTAATCGGTAAGGGATCGCTTGCGAAACGCTGTGTCGATTTAGGCGTTTCATTCTGTTCGGGGAAAGTGGAAAATCTATCATCCTGAGACTTATCCAAAGACTTGAAATGCTTTTCAAAATCTGGTGTGCTGCTACGAGAGATATCATCTGAAAATCAATAAGAAATTAGCGAATTTGTGCATTTTTTAAAAGGAATTTGCTGTTGGGGATCGTTCGTAAACTACATTAAAACCGTATTCTGCGTTTCTAATGACTTGTTCTATAGTGAGTAGAATTTTCGACCACAAAGAAGGTTTTGAAAAAAAACAAAAACATTTTTTACCAAAATAATTAATTTTTTTACAAAATATTTGAATTTTTCACCGAGTATAGTTCAGTTCTCAAACAAAAAAGATGAATACTCAATGAAAGATTTGTTATTTCGTATTTCATGTATAAATGTATGAATTTTCAATCAAAAAGGACAATTTTCAACAAAATAATAGAATTTTAAACATACAAAGATGAATTTTCACCAAGAATGTAATTTTTGATCAAGAGAAATGAATTTTCAATCTAAGGATATAACGTTTTTAACTAAAAATAGAATAGTTATATTTTCAGTTGAAAAGATTAATTTTTAACTGGTTGAATTAAACTAAAAAACACGACTTTTTAACAAAATAGTTGAAACCTCAACCCAAATGATGATTTCTCAAAAAAGAAGATTAATTTTCTGCTCAGAAAGACGAATTTTCAACAAAATACATGGATTTTCCACAAAACAGTTGAATTTCAGTTAAAAAAATTAATTAAAAAAAAAAAAAATTTCTTCCAGTTAAATTAAACCAAAAAGACGAGTTTCTAACAAAATAAGGGAATCATCAGTCAAAAAGAGGAATTTTCAATAAAAAAACAAAATATTTTTATTGAATTGAACTGTTTTAATTTGAAATGAAAAACAGTTGAATTCAACCAAAGAAGACGAATTTTCAGCAAAATAGTGTAACCCTCAACAAAATACATGAATTTACACACAAAGAGTTGAATTTTTAAATAGAAAAGATCAATTTTCAATTAGAAATATACATTTTTAACCAATAATGGAATAGTTATATTTTTAGTTGAAAAAAAGTAGTTAAATTTTCCACTCTAAAGATGAATTTTCAACTAAAATGATGACCAAACAGTTAAATTTTTAATGAAAAAAGATCAATTTTTAACAAAGAAGTACAACTTTCAACCAAGTTGTTGAATTTTTAAATGATTAGAACCGAATAAGAAACACCAACTATTTATGGTCGATAATTCATTATTTTCGATAAGTTTTTGGTTGAGAATTAATTTTTTTATTTGTAAATTATATTATTTGGTTTAAAATTTGATTATATTGTTGAAAATTCAACAATTTTCTTAAAAAGTCTTAGTTCTTGGTTGAAAATTCAATTGTTTTGTCGAAAATTGGTCTTTTTGGCTTGAAATTTCATCAATTTGATTACAATTTTTTTCTTTCTTGACTAACAAATTTTTCTTTTTGTTTTTAGAATTCATTTCTTTCCGCAAAAATTTCGTCGTTTTTAGTTAAAAATGCAAGTGTCAGCTTAAAAGTTGATCTATTTCGGTTGAAAATTAACTTTTTGTTGTTGAAAATTTAACTACTTGGATGAAAATTGATGTATTTTGCTCAAAATTCGTCTTTTTCTGGTAGAGAATAAATTTTTTTATTATTAACAATGCAAAATTTTGGTTGAAAAATAATCTATTTCAGTTGAGGATTAAAGTATTCTGTTGAAAATTTGTTTTTGCTGGATGAATCAAACTATTTTTTGTTTTTAATTAAAATACCTATTTGTTGAAATATCAACTATTTTCTTTAGTTTAAAATTAATTTTTAAACTGCAAATTAAAATTTAAATGTTTTATAAAAAATTAGTCTTCTTGGCTTGAAAAATCAACAATTTGTCATACAATGCAACTACTTGATACAAAATTAAACTGTTTTGTAGAAAATTCGTTTTATTTATTTCAAATCAATTCTTCTCAATAAAACTTGAAGTAAAAACATATCCATTGTTCAAAAGGTTTAGTGGAAAATTAAACTTCTTGTTAGAAAATTTAACTATTTGGTTCAAAAATGTATTTTATTGAGGATTCTTCTTTTTCTGTAGAAAATTAATCTACTTGGTTAAAAATTAATCTTTTTGGTTGAAAATTTAAATATTTGTTTGCAAATTTAACTGCTTTGTTAAAAATTTGTCTTTTTGGCTAAAAAAAATCAACAATTTGGTAGAAAATTTAACTATTTTTCTGAAAATTCATATTTTCAGGTTGAAAATTCCACTATTTTGTAGAAAATTTGCCTTTTTGGCTTGAAATTTCAACAACTGAGGTTTAGATTTTTTCTCTCGTATGACTCAAAAATCATTCTTAATCGAAAACTCATCTCCTTTGTTGGAAATTTGTCTTTTTTAGTTAAATTCAATTGTTTTTCATTTAAAATCAAAATATTTGTTGGTTCAAATATCAATTATTACTCGTTTTGTTTAAAATTCATCTCTTTAGTTGAAAGTTTGACTCTTTTATTAAAAATTCATCTTTTTTTGTTGTAGATTCATCATTTCAGTTAAAAATTTAACTATTTTGTTGGAAATTCTTTTGTTGTTGTTAGAAATCGATTTTGTCAATTGCAAATTTAACTATTTCATTATTGGTTGAAAATTAACAGTTATTAGTTCAAAATTCAAGTTTTTGATTGAAAATTAACTTTTTTGTCGAAAATTCATATTTTTTTATTAATATTACGTAGAAAATTCAACTATTTGAATATTTATAATTTTAGTTGCAAATTCATCTCTGGCTGAAAGTCCAACTATTCTCTATTATCTTTACTGGTGAAAATTTGTGTTATTTGGTTAAAAATTTAATAATTTTCTTTAAAATTCAATTTTTAAGTGTTTTGGTACAAAATTCAATCTATTTGGTTGAAAATTCGTCTTTTTCTGGTAGAAAATCAATTTTTTTTGGTAAAAATTTAACGGGTTGGTTGAAAATTAATCTGTTTTAATTAAGGGTAAAAGTATTTTACTAAAAATTAGTCTTTACTGGTTGAATCCAACAGTTTTTTATTTTTAATTAAAATACTTATTTGATGAAATATCAACTATTACAGGTTTCGTTGAAAATTCATCTTTCTAAGTTGAAACTTCTACTTCTTTGTTTCAAGTTGATCTCCTTTCTTGAAAGTTAATTTTATTTTTTATTTATTTTTATTATTCATAATTTTAGGTAAAAATTTGTTTCGTCTTAAGTTCAAAATGAATCCTTATTTTAGCCAATTGACGAAAAAGTTCAAAAATATTTTCATAAGAAAAGTAAAGAAATATTGGCATTAGTGGAAATTGTGAAAAAATAGGGTCTTAAATGTATTTTTTTTCGAAACTTACTAGCTTTTCTTTTAACGCCAGACAGTACGTGCATGCTAGAACTGAGAGAGTTCAAAATATCATTGCACGATTGGGCTTTCGATCTCTTTAAAGGCCTGGAAGATAAGTGTGAAGGAGAAGCTTCCTCGTCGGATTTCGAGGATTCATCCCTGGCTCTTTTCTGAGTCATTTCTTCCAAGGTTTCTAATTCTTCGCTGAAGATTCCATCAGTGCGTTGTTTCTTGACCAATTCGGAGGTGACATCTTCCCTTGATGCGTGTCGTTTTAGGGATATTTCTCTGAGTGCCTGGACGACATTGGGTGAATTTTTTTCAGGGTGACACACCATGTTCAACATTTTATGCCTCTCTGAAGAAGAATATCTCATCGCGTCGGGTTGGGCGATTCTAACTGTTACTGGCATCCTCATTTTGGCTGCTTTCGTATTTATCAAGGGAGTTGGACTTGCGTTGAGATTCACTTTTGGGAAATGTCCCATTCCATATTGGGACTGGTGTAGTAATTTGTTGCCGATTTCGGAAGCGTATTTCGACAATCGTGTTGTTAAACCTGGTGATGTCGCGTCTGAGTAGACTCTGTAAAACAAAGATATTATTTATGAGAAGCGGAAATATTAGTTTAAATTAAAAATCTTATTGCCTTATTTACGAACTGTTCTGAAATAATTCAATTTTGAATGCCTTGAATTTAAAATTTAATTTAATTTAATTATTATTATTAAATTTAATTTAATTTCCATTACTCTTAATTAGAATTTTATTTAGAATAAAATTAATTCTTCAAATTGGAACGTTTTTAATTTTAAATGTTTACAACTTAAAATTGTTCAGTTGGTATTTGAGTATTTTTTAAATTATGCAATTTGAGTGATTTACTTGTAAATTATTCAAATTTTAAATATTCTGAAAATGTTTAAAATAATAATCTTCAAATTTGTAAACAATAAAATTGAGGAATAAAATTTAGAATAAGAATAACTTTACCATTTTAAACGTTTTTAATGTAAATAGATCGATTTCAACCAATCTTTATCTTTAATTATTGAATTTTAAATGTTCACAACTTAAAATCTTTTAATATTAGTACTTTTGAAATTATGCATTTTGAGATCGTATTGAATTCAAAATTGTACAAATTGAGCGATTTAATGAGCAGCTGTTTAAATTCTAACTTTTCAATTTAGAATATTTTGTAAATATTCAAAAGAAAAATTCCCAAATTTGTATTTTTAATTATTAAAATTAAGGCATTATATATAGGAAAAAATTAACTCTTAAATTTGGAACTTTTTAGATGTAAAATACATCAATTTTAAAGGCCTTAATCTTAAATCATTGAAATTTAAATGTTCACACAACTTGAAATTGTTTGATTTTAGTATTTTTGAAATTATGCATTTTTAGATCATACTGAATTCGAAATTGTACAATGTGAGCTATTTAATGAGAAATTATTCAAATTCTAACGTCTCAATTAAAAAACTTTCTAAACGTTCAAAATAAAAATTTCCAACTTTAACATATAGAATGAAATAATTTTTAATTTGTAACGATTTTAATGTTCAATAGAACAATTTTAACCGCTTTTATCTAAAATTATTGATTTTTAAATGTTCACAACTTCGAATTGCTCAATTTTAATTCGAGTATTCTCGAAATTATGCATCTTGGGATCGTTTTGAATCTAAAATTGTAAAATTTAAGCAAATTAATTAAAACTTATTCCAATTTTTTATATTTTGTAAATTTTCAAAATAAAAATCTTCAAGTATGTAACTATTAAAATTAAGCCATCAAATTCAGAATAAAATTAATTCTTCAATTTGGAACGTTTTCAAGGTAAAATGGATCAATTTCAAACGTTTTAATTTTACATTTTTTAACTTTATTTATTCAAAACTTTAAATTGTTCAACTTTCATTTTAGAATTGTTGAAATTGTGCATCTTGACATCGTACTGAATTCGAAATGGTAAAATATAAGGAAATGAACTGAAAATTATTCCAATTTTTAATATTTTGTAAACGTTTAAAATAAAAATCTATACAATCGTATTTGTAACTATTAAAATTAAGCCATTAATAATCAAATTCATTCTACTATTTGGAACGTTTTTAATGTAATAAAACGTTATAATCTTACCTTTTTGAATTTTAAATGTTTACAACTTCAAATTTCTGAAATGGAATTTGATTATTTTTGAAAATTAAGATGCATTTGCAGATCGTATTTAATTCGTAAATGTACAATATGAGCGATTCAATTAGAAATTATTCCAATTTAGCATATTTTGTAAATTTTCAAAATAAAAATCTGCAAATTTGTAAATATTAAAATTAAGACATCACATCAAGAACAACATCAATTCTTCTATTTGGAACATTGTCAATGTAAAATTGATCAATGGCAAACGTGTTAATTTTAATTATAGAATTTTTGCAATTGTGCATTTTGGGATCGTATTGAATTTTAAATTGTGCAATTTGAGCGATTTAATTAAAAATTGTTCCAATTTTAAAGATTTTGTAAACATTTCTTCAATTTGGAACGTTCTAATGTAAAATAGATCAATTTTAAAATAAAACTATTAAACCTTAAATCTTTACAACTTCAAATTGTTGTTTGTAATTTTTCACACAAATTAATACTAAGTTTTGAGATTTAAATTAACCCTTAAATGACACACCTCCAAATAATCACGTAGATGACACATGGGGGCCGTTGGACCCCAGCTCGGAAAACGTGCAATAATTCCGAAAGTTATTAAAATTTCGATTTGAAATTTTTTTTCCATATATTTCAAACCTTTCTTTATTGTAATAATGTCCCATAGTTGCAGGATTTTTATTTGTTGATGGCGAAAAAAATTATTGAAAAAAACAATTTATCTTTTTTTCATGGAACCTTGAAAAAGGTCTGGGGTCTTTTGGACCCCCGGTGTCATTTAAGGGTTAAAAACCTTAAAATAAGAAAATGCCCCTAAAGGACCGAATTAAAAACCATTTAATTATAAATTATTCAAATTCAAAATATTTAGTAAATGCTGAAAAACAAAATCTTTAAATTTGTAACTGCTATTAAAATTAATGCATAATATTTAGATTGAAATGAAATTTGAAATGGTCACAACTTCAAATTCATTAATTTAAGTGTATTTTGGAAATTATGCATTCTGAGATGGTATTCAAATTTAGAATAACATTAATTCTTCCATTTGGAACGTATTTAATGTAAAATGTATCAATTTCGAACGCTTTTGTTTTTAAATGTTCACAACTTGAAATTGTTTAATTTTAATATTTTGGATTTGATGTATTTTGGGATCGTATTAAAATTTAAATTGTACAATACGAGCGATTTAATGAGAAATTATACAAATTCTAACGTTCCAATTTTTAATATTTTGTAAATTTTCAAATTAAAAATCTCGAAATTTGTAGTTATTAAAATCAAGGCATCAAATTTGGAATCAAAAATGAATTTTTTTTTCTAATTTAGAACCTTTTTATTGTAAAATAGATCAATTTCAAACACACTAATTTTTAATTATTGAATTTTAAATGTTCAAAACTTTAAATTCAATTTTAATTTTAGAATTTTTGATTATTATATATGCATTTTGAGATCGTATTGAATTTGAAATTTTACAATTTGAGAGATTTAATTAAAAATGATTTAAATTCGAAATATTTCGTAAATATTTAAAATCGAAACGTCTAAATTTGTGAACATTTAAATTAAGGCATCAAAATTAAAATAATTATTTCATTTGGAACGTTTTTAATTTAAAATAGATCAATTACAAACACATTAATGTTAAATCATTGAATTTGAAGTGTTTAATTTTAATTTTAGTATTTCGAAAATTATGCATTTTGGGTTCGTATTGAATTTGAAATTTTACAATATGAGCTATTTAATAAGAAATTAATTAAATTCAAACGTTTCAATTTAGAATATTTTGTATTTTACTTTGGAAATTATGCATTTTGAGATCATATTTAATTTGAAATTGTACCACGTGAGCGATTTAATGAGAAATTATTCAAATGCTAGCGTTTCAATTTCGAATATTTTCTTAATGTTAAAAATATATATCTTAAAATTTGCATTTGTGACTAATAAAATTAAAGCATTAAGAATAAAATTAATTCTTGAATTTGGAACGTTTTCAATGTAAAAGAGAAAATTTTAATGATTGAATTCGAAATTGTACAATTTGAACGGTTTAATTAGAAAATATTTAAATCCAACGATTTAAATTTAGAATGTTAGTAAACATTGAAAATAAAATTCTCAACATTTGTAATTCTTCACACAAATTAATACTAACTTTTGAAATTTAAATTAAAAGCTTAAAATAAGAAAAAGAACATGCCCTTTTGAATGTACAATAGATAAATTTCCAACTCTTTAACCGTACATGTTTGAATTTTAAATGCTTATAACTTCAAATGATTGAATTGGAATTTCAGTATTCTTAATATTATGCATTTTGATATTGTATTGAATTCTAAATTGTGCAATTTGAGCGATTTAATTAAAAATTGTTCCAATTTTAAAGATTTTCTAAACTTTTAAAATGAAAATCTTCAAAACTGTAAATAATAAAATGAAGGCATTACATATAGAATAAAATTAATTCTTCAATTTGGAACGTTTTTAATGCAAACAGATTAATTTTAAAGGTTTTAAAATAAAAGTATTAAATTTTAAAAGTTTACAACTTCAAAATTGTTCAATTGCAATCTGAATATGCTTTAAAATGAGGCATTTTTTTAGATCATATTGAATTCGAAATTGTACAATTTGACCGGTTTAATTAGAAAATATTTAAATCCTACCGTTTAAATTTAGAAGGTTAGTAAACATTTAGAATGAAATTCTCCATTACTTTTCAAATATTGAAAAAACTTTTTAAAAATCACTATAAAAGTGCCTTTTTCATTAATAAAAATCAACAAACCTAAAAGCTTTAAATTTATTATAATGTTAAAAATATAAATCTTAAAATTTGTATTTGATTAATAAAATTAAGGCATTACATATAGAATAAAATTAATTCTCCAATTTTGAACGTTTTTAATGTAAATATATTAATTTTGAAGGTTTTAATATAAAATTATTAAATTTTAAATGTTTACAACTTCAAAATTGTTAAATTGAAATCTGATTATGCTTTAAAATTAGGCATTTTTTTAGATCATATTGAATTCGAAATTGTACAATTTGAGCGGTTTCATTATAAAATATTGAAATCCTACCGTTTAAATTTAGAAGGTTAGTAAACATTTAGAATAAAATTCTCCATTACTCTAAGATTAGCTTCCAAATATTGAAAAAACTTTCAAAAATCAGTATAAAAGTGCCTTTTTATTAATGAAAATCAACAAACCTAAAAAATACGTATTACTCACTTAGTATCGATGTTGTATCTCGTGGATGCTAAAAGTGGTCCAGCAACCGTTTGAACTGTCTTAACACCAGCAGCTTTTGCACGCATTTTCGGACTGATGCTCGTCCCCCAGGGTGACCCTTCCGGACTGAACATCGTCTCCTCTCCCCTAGACAAAGTATGATTTTGTCCCTGTAGCGGAGAAATCTTGGTCTGGGAACGCTGAAGTAAGTCCTGCTGATGTTCTCCTGGTTCACCGTTCATCACATTTTCCTTCTTCCAAGAAAGCAGCGGAGTGGAAGTGTGCTTGATCACAGATTCAGCACCTTCAACAAATCGGTTACCTACGTTCCACTCGTCGACCTGCTGGAAATTTCGCCTCGGAATCGGACTCAACTGATTAACGTTTGAATTCCTGTCCCTGGCATTCACGCTAAATGAATCACTGCTGAGATGGTAAGAGCTTCTTCGAGGTCGATGCATGTTGCTATTGGAGTTCTGGCGTTGATGGTAGTAGCGTTTCGCGGCGTCCGCGAGGTCTCGGATGTACCTGGAGATGAGGAGGATGACGCGCTCGAGGATGAGGTTCAACTCCGAAGCGACTGCCTTGGCGTATTCGAGGGCTAATAAATTGTGAGGCGAGACAAGGCTGTCGTTGATGAGGAGGGAGTAGCACGTGTTCACTACGAGAAACAGTAGAATTGCGAGGACGAGAATCAGTCCCCAGGCGTTGTAAAGGATCACTAACCCGACTAACACACTTATCAAACCGACAACACCCCGGCTGCCTATTTCCCACATATTATTTCAAAAAAGTAACCTCTCCATGTTTGAAAACAGCACACTCACGGAGTCACCGGAACCTGGCTGCGTACGTCTTTCGACGTCTTTCGAGGAATTCAGGCAGGAATGCCAACTTTAAACTCAGTCCTCCCAGCGAGAACCCTCGGCACTAGTGCGCATGCGTCGTATAAGGCGCGTCATTGGTTGCCGTTCGCGCGCTTATTTTAAATGTTAAAAAATACCATTTTTCTATTTATTACAGTGTTGGGTAAGTTACTTTTTTTTGAGTAACTAGTTACAGTTACGTTACTTGTAACTGTAACTAGTTACAGTTACTAGATAAAGTAACTTCGAGTTGCCTAAAAAGTTACTTTTTTCACTTCCCTAAATATATAATTTAAAAATCAAAATAACTGAGATGATAATTCACAAAAACTGAATTAAAAAATAAATAGGCATGAGTTAAAGCAAGATTTTTCAGTCACATTTTTTAATCAAACATTTTTATTTTTACCCAAAAAATATTAAATTTGTTTACCGGAAAAAAATAATTATCATACCAAAAGGACGAATTTTTAACAAAAAAGTTACTTTTCAACCAAATTTGGACTTTTTAGCACATGAATTTTGAATCGAATGGTTGAATTTTCAAACCGAAAATATTAATTTTCAACCAAAAAGTTCATTTTCAACAACATAGTTGAATTTTCGACAAAATTTGGACTTTCTACCAAAATACTTAAATTTATAAGAAAATGCATGAATTTTCAACCAAATGGTTAAATTTTTATACCAAAAATATTAATTTTCATCAAAAAAGTTAATTTTCATCAAAAAAGTTAATTTTCCTCAAAAAAGTTAATTTTCAACCAAATAGTTAAATTTCTACCATTTTCAAACCAAAAAGACTTATTGCCAACAAAAAAGTAAATTTTCGACCAAATACTTAAATTTTCTATCATTTTCTACCCAAGGACGAATTTTCTACAAAAGAGATAAATTTCCGACAAAATTTGGGCTTTCTACCAAAATACTTAAATGTTTAACAAAATACTTAAATTTTCAAACAAATGTTTGAATATTTATACCAAAAATATTAATTTTCATCAAAAAAGTTAATTTCCAACAAAATAGTTGAATTTCCTACCATTTCCAAACCAAACACACTTATTTCCAACAAAACAGTTAAATTTAAAAAAAAAAAATTATTTTCAACCAAATAGTTGAATTTTCTATCATTTTCAAACCAAAGACGAATTTCCAGCAAAACAGTTAAATTTCCAACAAAAAAGTAAATTTTCGACAATATTTGGGCTTTTTACCAAAATGCTTAAATTTTAACAAAATACATGCATTTTCAACCAAATAGTTGAATTTTCATACCAAAAATATTAATTTTCATCAAAAAAGTTAATTTTCAATAAAATAGTTGAATTTTCCACCATTTCCAAACCAAAAACACTTATTTC
>CAKNYM010052563.1:368552-402144 GCA_932195095.1 Andricus curvator
AAAATAGTTGAATTTTCTACCATTTCCAAACCAAAAACACTTATTTCCAACAGAACAGTTAAATTTTCAACAAAAAAGTTAATTTTCAACAAATAGTTGAATTTTCTAGCCTTTTCAAACAAAAGACGAATTTTCTACAAAAGAATTAAATTTCCGACAAAAAAATTAATTTTCAACCAAATAGTTAAATTTTCATACCAAAAATATTAATTTTCATCAAAAAAGTTAATTTTCATCAAAAAAGTTCAGTTTCAAACAAATTAGTTGAATTTCTACCATTTTCAACCCGAAGACAAATTTGCTACAAAAGAGTTAAATTTCCGAAAAAAAGTTAATTTTCGAACAAATTTGGACTTTCCACCAAAATACTTAAATTTGTAACAAATATATGAATTTTCAACCAAACGGTTGAATTTTTATACCAGAAATATTAATTTTCATAAAAAAAGTCAATTTTCATAAAAAAGTGAATTTTCATCAAAAAAGGTAATTTTCAACCAAATAGTTAATTTCCAACAAAAATGTAAATTTTCAACCAAATAGTTGAATTTTCTAGCATTTTAAAACCAAATACGAATTTTCTACAAAAGAGTTAAATTTCGGACAAAAAAGTTAATTTTCGACAATATTTGGGCTTTTTGTCAAAATACTTAAATTTTTAACAAAATACATGAATTTTCAACCAAATAATTGAATTTTTATACCGAAAATATTAATTTTCAAGAAAAAAGTTAATTTTCAACCAAATAGTTGAATTTTCTAGCAAAATATTTTAATTTTCCACCCTCAAGAAAAATGAATTAGAAAGAAAATAGTTAAATTTTAAACGATAGATGAATTTTCAACTAAAATTATGAATCTTTAACCAAACAACTAAATTTCTAAAAAAGTAGGTGAATTTTCAAACAAGTAGTAACATTTTCTACCAGAAAAGACAAGTTTTCAAAAAAATAGCTAAACCCTCTTCAGAATTTTTTTTTACCAAAAGAGATGAATTTCCCAACCAAAATAAACATTTTACGAAAAAAAAAAAAAAACAAAGACGAGTTTTCTACAAAATAGCTGAATCGACAACCAAATCAGATTAAAATTTTATCAAAATAGTTGAATTTTCAACCAAAATAAATTAGATTTTTTTGCCAAAAGAGATCAGTTTTGAAACGATAAAGTCGACTTTTGAAACAAGAAAGATAACATTTTCCATTTGAAGCATCTAAAGTTTATTTTTGAAATCTTCACAAATCTACATTTCTAATTTTTCTAATTTTCTCTTAAAGTTCATTTTTCAAAATAAAAAATCATTTTAAATTTTTACACGACTATTAAGTAAATTCTTTTTTTAATCTTGTAAAACCTTCTAATCTTGAAAAATTATTCAAATTTTTGCCGATTTTTTTTAAATTCTGCAAAATTAAAAAAATGCCTTAAAATATTTTCAAATATTCTCTTAAAATTAATTTTTCGATATAAAAAATTGTTTTAATTCTTCCTAGTTTAAAACTTCTGAATATCGCTTAAACTTATTCAAATTTTTTCTAAAATTATATAATATGGCAAAATTGCACCATTTTGCTTTAAAATCTTTTACACTCTTTTCCAAAATTTTGGGAAATAATTAAAAATGTTTTGTAATCGTTTTCAATGTTCTCTTAGAATTTATTACAAAACAATCATTTAAAATGTTCCCATGAATCTTAAGAACATTTTTTTTATTCTCTTGACACCCTGCAAAATTCAGTTTGCCTGACAATTTGTTTAATTCAGAAAAATTGAAAAATTTGTCTCAAAGTCTTCCATATTCTTTTTCCACGTATTGTAAAATCTTTAAAACTTAAAATTATTCTTTTGAAATAAAACCCGAGCCATTTGAAATTTTCCAACAAATCTTTTAAGAAATTCAATCTCAAAATCTTTCAAAATTATTAAAAAGCTTCTAATTTTTTTCGAATTCTTAAAATAAGTTCTTGCCCATAATTTAATTTTTCTTATCTCTTTCAAAATGTGAGAAAGCTTACAAATTATAACGTGGCAGCGAAATGTTAAGAACATAATTATTTCCCATTATTAAACAATCATTTACAATTTAAACTTTCTGTTCTATCAATAATGTTTAGAAACATTCAGAGATAAATTGTTTGATGAAGTAAAATTATTTATTTAGAAATTTTGATATACAAAGTTAATAGTTGAACTAGTTTTCAGTTCCTTTTCAAGATGCAAAAAATACAACAAATTTCGAAGATTTCAAGAAATCTGAAAAAATAATGAATATTCTAATATTATCTAAATTAATTAATTCGATCATTAAGTTAATTAATTAATTTAATTCAGATAATATTAGGATATTTATTATTTTTTCAGGTTTTTTTCAAATCTTCGAAACTTTTTGTATTTTTGCATCTTGAAAAGGAACTGAAAACCAGTTCGAAACGCGTCGATGCTTTACTACATATCAAAACTAAATTTAGCATCTATACTGGTAGATGCCTTCAATTTTTCATTATTAATAAGCAGTCCAAAGAAATTTCTATGATTCAAAAAAATATATTATCTTTTACTTAATATACTTTTTTGGAAGTTGACTACTTGAACATGTCAAAATACAATTATTTTTAATTATTAATAATAAATACAAAAATTGTATTTTTTAACATTTTAAATAAGCGCGCAAACGGCAACCAATGACGCGCCTTATGTGACGCATGCGCATTAGTGGAGAGGGCCACCGTTGGGAGCACTGCTTAACTTCGAGAGAGGACGCCGTTTTAGAACGACCAATCAGGGAGCAGGGGCCGTAATAAATTTTAAATACAGGAATAACACTGGTTCAGGTATTTTCTACCAAAAAACAACGAATTTGAAAAAAAAAGATATTTAAATTAATTATAATTAAGAAAAAAAAGAAGTAAATTAATAACTGAGATTGATATTCAACCAATAAAAACCCAAACAGAATAGTTAAATTTTCAACGAAGAAACAAGGAATTTCAAACCAAATGTAGTGGAATTTTCGATAGAAAAGATGAATTTTCAAACAAGAAGATTTATTTTCTATCAAAAAACAACGAATTTGAAAAAAGATATCTAAATTAATTATAAATAATAAAAAAGAAATAAATTATGAATTTAGAATAATATTCAACCAATAAAAAGAAAATAGAATAGTTACATTTTCAACAATAAACAAAGAATTTTCAAAAAATAGGTACATTTTCGATCGAAAAGGTGAATTTTTCATCTAGATGAATAATTTTATACCAAAAAAAAACAACGAATTTGAAAAATATATTTAAATTTTGAACAATAAAAAAATTAATTTTTAACCAACGGCCCTACCACGCTGAAAACCCCAGTTCTCGTCAGATCACTGAAGTTAAGCAGCGTTGGACGCGGTTAGTACTTGGATGGGTGACCATTCAAGAATACTGACATGAGTGCTGTTGGCACATCGTGGGTGTGGTGAGCCCACACTTGTAGTTATTCATAACTACAAGAAAAAAACCTAGAAACACTACCCGAATCGGGTAGTGTCACGCCTACCCTGAAAGGGAAATGGTTTAATGGTATATATATATATATATATATATATATATATACATAAATTTTCAACCAATTTTTTAACTAAAAAAGATCACTTTTGAAGCAAAAATAAAACAGTTAAATCTTAAATCAAAGACATGAATTTTTAATCTAGATTCTAGAAGAATAATTTTCTACTAAAAAACAACGAATTTGAAGAAATATACTTCAATTTTTAATCAACAAAAGAAAGGAATTTTAAACCAAATAGTTGAATTTTCGATACAAAAGATAAATTTCCAAACAAGAAAATTTATTTTCTACCAAAAAACAACGAATTTGAAAAAAGATATCTAAATTAATTATAAATAATGAAAAAGAAATAAATTAATAATTTAGATTAATATTCAACCAATAAAAAGCAAATAGAATAGTTACATTTTCAACAAAAAACAAAGAATTTTCAAAAAATAGTTACATTTTCAATCGAAAAGGTGAATTTTTAATCTAGAAGAATAATTTTCAACCAAAAAAACAACGAATTTGAAAAAATATACTTCAATTTTCAACCAAAAAAAAAGAAAGGTATTTTAAATCAAATAGTTGAATTTTCGATACAAAAGATGGATTTTTGAACAAGAAGATTTATTTTCTACCAAAAAACAACGAATTTGAATAAAAGATATTTAAATTAATGATAATTAATGAAAAATAAATGAATTATTGATTGAGATTAATATTCAACCTATAAAAATGCAAATAGAATATTTACATTTTGAATGAAAAACAACGAATTTTCAACAAATAGTTAAATTTTCAACAACAAAAAAATGAATTTTTAATCTAGAAGAATAATTTTCTACCAAAAAAAAACAACGAATTTAAAAATATATTTAAATTTTGAATAATAAAAAAATTAATTTTTAACCAAACAGTTAAATTTGCAACCAAATAGTTCAATTTTTAACTAAAAAATATCACTTTTGAAGCAAAAATAAAACATTTAAATCTTTAATCAAAAAGATGAATTTTTAATCTAGATTTTAGAAGAATAATTTTCTACCAAAAAACAACGAATTTGAACAAATATACTACAATTTTCAGCCGAAAAAAGAAAAGAATTTCAAACCAAAATGTTGAATTTTAGATACAAAAGATGAATTTTCAAACAAGAAGATTTATTTCTACCAAAAAACCACGAATTTAAATGAAAAATACTTAAATTAATTATAATTAATGAAAAAGAAATAAATTAATGATTGAGGTTAATATTCAACAAATAAAAATGCGAATAGAATAGTTACATTTTCAACGAAAAACAACGGATTTTAAAAAATAGTTAAATTTTCAATCAAAAAAATGAATTTTTAATGTAGAATAATAATTTTCTACCAAAAAACAAGGAATTTGAAAAAATATACTTAAATTTTCAACCAAAAAAAGAAGGAATTTTAAACCAAATAGTTGGATTTTCGATGCGGGAATTTTATTATTCGGAAATTTCAGAATTTAGGAATTGTATTATTCAGGAATTTTCCAATTCGGGAATTTTATGATTCGGAAATTTTATAATTCAGGATTTTTATTATTGAGGAATTTATTTATTATTCGAAAATTTTATTTGTTGGGAATTTTATAGTGTCAGGCATTTTATTTTTCGTGAATTTTCCAATTAGGGAATTTTACAGTGTCAGGAATTTTATTTTTCGGGATTTTTCAGTCATCCCAAAATTAAAATGGAACAATTTCAATTTGTAAGCATTTAAAATAAAAAAATTGAAAAATAAAGCGTTTCAAATTGATCAATTTTACATTAAAAACGTTTCAAATTGAAGAATTAATTTTATTACAAACTTGAAGCTTAAATTTTAATAGTTACACATTTATAAATTTTTATTTTAAATCAATACGATCCCAATTATACATAATTTCAAAAATATTAAAATTAAAATTTAACAATTTTATTCTGTGCTTAGATTTTACGCACCACGCTCTTATTGAGGATTAAATAATAAATATTAAAGAACATTACTTTTCACAAACGTATTGGCTAGACTGCCGGCGCCGGCAAGGAAGTTCCGTACCGGCGCGGCGCGGCGCCTGCAAGGAGCCGCGATTTCTCGATTTTTCGTTTAAATTTTTGTTCAGGTTAAAAATTCTACTATTTGGTTCAAAATTTAACTATTTCGTTGAAAATTCGTTTATTTTTTAGTTGAAAATTAACTTTTTTTGGACTGAAAATTTAACTATTACATTTCCAATTTAAAATTTATCGTTTTTAGTTAAAAAATCAACTATTTGGTTAAAAAAAAATTTCTTTTTTAGTTGAAAATTCATCGCTTTGGTTCAAAATGTAACTATTTCGTTGAAAATTCGTTTCTTTTTTAGTTGAAAATTAATTTTTTTTTAACTGAAAATTTAACTATTACATTTCCAATTTAGAATTTATCTTTTTTAGTTAAAAACTCAACTATTTGGTTAAGAAAAATTCTTTTTTAGTTTGAAATTAACTCTTTTTGAACTGAAAATTTAACTATTACATTTACAATTTAAAATTGATCTTTTCTAGACAAAAAAGCAAATATTTGGTAAAGAAAAATTTTTTTTACTTGAAAATTCATCTCTTTGGTTAAAAATTGAACTATTTCGTTGAAAATTCGTTTCTTTTTTAGTTGAAAATTAACTTTTTTTGAACTGAAAATTTAACTATTACATTTCCAATTTAAAAGTTATCTTTTTTAGTTAAAAACTCATCTATTTGGTTAAGAAAAATTCTTTTTTAGTTGAAAATTCATCGCTTTAGTTCAAAATTTAACTATTTCGTTGAAAATTCGTTTCTTTTTTAGTTGAAAATTAATTTTTTTTTCAACTGAAAATTTAACTATTACATTTCCGATTTAAAATTTATCTTTTTTAGTTAAAAAATCAACTATTTGGTTAAGAAAAATTATTTTTTAGTTGAAAATTCGTTTCTTTTTTAGTTTGAAATAAACTTTTTTTGAACTGAAAATTTAACTATTACATTTCCAATTAAAAATGTATATTTTCTAGTTAAAAACTCAACTATTTGGTTAAGAAAAATTCTTTTTTAGTTGAAAATTCATCTCTTTGGTTAAAAATTGAACTATTTCGTTGAAAATTCGTTTCTCTTTTAGTTGAAAATTAATTTTTTTTTTAACTGGCAATTTAACTATTACATTTCCAATTTAAAATTTATCTTTTTTAGTTAAAAAATCAACTATTTGGTTTTAAAAAAATTTATTTTTTAGTTGAAAATTCACCTCTTTGGTTCAAAATTTTACTATTTTCTTGAAAATTTGTATTTTTTGATTGAATTTATCTGTTTTTGATTTTAATTAAAATCTTTTTTTGTTGAAATGTCATTAATTACACTTTTCGTTCAGAATTTATCTATTTTGTTTGAAAATTAATCTTTTTGGTTGAAAATTTAAACAGTTTTGGTAGAAAATTCCACTACTTAGTTAAAGATTAACTACTTGGCATAAAATTAATCTTTTTGTAGAAAATTCATAGTGTCGAGTCGAAAATTCAACTGTTTTGTGGAAAATTCTTCTATTTTGTTGAAAATTCGTCTTTTTGGTATATTTTAACTGGTAGAAAATTTGTTTTTTTGTTGTTAAAAAATAATTTTGTAAACTAAAAATGTAACTTTTCCATTTCTGGTTGAATACTTACCTTTTTTAGTTGAAAATTCAACTATTTTGTTGGAGATTTAACTATTTTGGTAGAAAATTCAACTATTTGGTGTCGGGTGGAAAATTCAACTGTTTTGTGGAAAATTCATCTATTTTATTGGAAATTCGTCTTTTTGCACATCTTTTTGGGTAGAAAATTAATCTTATTTTTCGAAAATTTATCTTTTTGGCTGTAGATTCAACTATTTTGTTAAAAATTCGGATCTTTCATACATTTTAACTGGTAGAAAATTAGTTTTTTTGTTGTTGAAAACAACTTAGCTGCAAATTCAATAATTTTGGTAGAAAATTCAACTATTTGGTTGAAAATAAAACTATTTATTTTAAAAATTAACGACTTGGCAGAAAATTAACTTTTTTGTTTGAAAATTCATATATTTTCATGAAAATTTGTCTTTTTGGGATTTAGTGGATTAAACTATTTTGTCCAAATTCGTCTTTTTTGGCTCTGTTTAAATGGTAGAAAAATCGTTTTTTTTTGCGTTGAAATTTAATTTTTTCAACCGAGAATGTAATTATTCCATTTTTGGTTGAAAATTATCTTTTTTAGTTGAAAATTCACCTTCTTTAATTAATAATTACATTTCCGTTGAAAATTCATCTTTGTAGGTTTAAAATTCAACTATTTTGTGGAATCATCTGTTTTTATCGAAAATTTAACGGCTTTGTTGACAATTCGTCTTTTTGGGTAGAAAATTAATCTTCTTTTTTTATTGAAAATACATCTTTTTGGGTGTAGATTGGCTGCAGATTTTTTTCGACAACTTATCTTTTTTTGTTGAAAATTCAACTATTTTGTTGAAAATTCAACTACTTGGTTGAAAATTCAATTATTTTGGTAGAAAATTCCACTATTTAGTTCAAAATTAAACTATTTATTCAAAAAATTAACTACTTGGTAGAAAATTAACTTTCTTGTTGAAAATTCATGTATTTTCTTGAAAATTTGTCTTTTTGGGTTGAAAACTAATTTTCTGGTAGTGGAGCAAACTATTTTGTTCAAATTCGTCCTTTTTGGTTCTATTTAACTGGTACAAAATTCGTTTTTTAAATTGAAAATTAATTTTTTAAACCCAAAATGTAAATTTTCCATTTTTGGTTGAAAACTTATATTTTTTAGTTGAAAATTGAACTCATTGGTTAAAAATTCACCTTCTTTAATTAAAAATCACATTTCTGTTGAAAATTCATCATTGTAGGTTTAAAATTCAACTATTTTGTGGAATCATCTGTTTTTATCGAAAATCTAACGGCTTTGTTGGAAATTCGTCTTTTTGGGTAGAAAATTAATCTTCTTTTTTTATTGAAAATTCATCTTTTTGGCTGTAGATTGGCTGCAGATTTTTTTCGACAACTTATCTTTTTTAGTTGAAAATTCAAATATTTTGTTGAAAATTCAACTACTTGGTTGAAAATTCCATTATTTCGGTAGAAAACTCCACTATTTAGTTCAAAATTAAACTATTTATTCAAAAAATCAACTACTTGGTAGATTAACTTTTTTGTTGAAAATTCATGTATTTTCTTGAAAATTTGTTTCTTGGGTTGAAAACTAATTTTCTGGTAGTGGAGTAAACTATTTTGTTCAAATTCGTCTTTTTTTGGTTCTATTTAACTAGTAGAAAATTAGGTTTTTTTTTCGTTGAAATTAAATTTTTTAAACCGAGAATGTAATTATTCCATTTTTGGTTGAAAACTTATATTTTTTAGTTGAAAATTCACCGTCTTTAATTAAAAATTACATTTCTGTTGAAAATTCATCTTTGTAGGTTCAAAATTTAACTATTTTGTTGAATCATCTATTTTTGTCGAAAATTGAACTGCTTTGTTGAAAATTCATCCTTTTGGATTGAAAAATCATCCTTCATGGTAGAAAAGTCATCTTTCTTTTTGGAAAATTCATCTTTCTTTTTTATTTAAAATTTAAATTGTGTGTGGGGGGGGGGGGAATAAAACCAAGTGATTTCGAAGACCCCACCAGTCACAACCACCGAACTTTGAGGAGACCCCCGTTTTTATATCCCTTCTCGGGGGGAGGGTGATTTATAGGTCACGCCCCCCCTTCAAATCTCTCATGGGGGGGCACCCCTGTGAATGGTCACAGAAATAATTTTCGTTTTTTTGCATCAAAATACACTGACTTAGACTTTTACCGCCTTTCACGAATAACATCCGGCAAAGGGTTTTCTTGCCGGCGCCAACATGAAGGTCCTTGCCGACGCCGGCAGTGTCTAGACTAGACTCTACCTTTCACAAATTCTCTTTATTCAGATAAATTCTGTGCGCCTTGAGTGACAATTTTGGACAGACAGTTCAAATAATTTTCCTTTTTTCTTGTACGCTACCTGAACTATCAAAATTACTTAATGATAATTTTCAGAAATGCGATTGTTTGAGAAATAACCCAAATTTATGATGTTGGTTAATAAGTTTTCAAATCTGGCCAAATTTTAGCTTCCAGAATTTCCCAAAGTTAGGTAAAATATTGCCCCAATAAATTAAAGCTACCACAGTGGGCACAATTCCATGAACATCCCAAGAACGTCCTTGGGACGTTCCTAGGACATCCAATGTCAGCCCAATCAACATCTCTAAGACGTCCAATGTCCCAAATATGTCCTAAAGACGTCTTAAAGAAATCGGACGTTCTCCGGACATCTTTCATATTGACATTAGACGTCTTAAGAGCATTCCTAGGATATCCAAAAGACATGTTCCAAAAAACGTTTCAGGGATGTCCCGAAGACGTCTCCAGGACATCCTTACTTTTTTGCCCACTAGATTCGTACTGGCATTAGACGTATTAAGAGCATCCCTAGGATGTCCAAAAGACATCTCTAGGAATTTAATGAGCATTTATGAGCATTTTGAATTACCCAGTGGGCACCAAACCATGAATATCCCAAGAACGTCCTTGGGGCGTTCCTAGGACGTCCTATGTCAGCCCAATAAACGTCTCTAAGACGTCCAATGTCCTAAAGATGTCCTAAAGACGTCTGAAAGACATAGGACGTTCTCAGGACATCTTTCGTACTGACATTAGACGTCTTAAGATCATCCCTAGGATGTCAAAAAGGCATGTTCCAAAAGACGTCTTAGGGATGTCCCGAAAACGTCTCTAGGACATCCTTAATTTTTTTCCCACTGGGTAGGATTTACAAAATCGTATTTTCCTATAAATGAAAACTCGTAACCTCCATTGTAGTTTTATGGAGGAAGTTTTCTTAGTCGTCACTTAGTAAGTCATAGGGTGGCCTATTTATTAAAATAAAAACTAACAGAAGTAAAAAGTAGATATTGGCTATAATTTGTAGAATAGAAGTTTATTTATATTTAAAATAGCCTTATTCCAGTTACATAATTTTTCAAATGTTTTTGAGCTTGTGAAATGAGTATCTGAATTAAATTTTCAAAGTTATGTGTACATACGTTTTAATTTGTTTGGAATTATTTCGAAAGCTTATTATCAATTCCAATTTCCAGAAATGCAATTTTAAATTTAAAAAAATATATAAATTGAAAATTAAACATTATTTTATTATTAATTTTGTTAATTATCATTATACATATTATTATGAATTGATTCTATTAAAACTTAAATTTTCTGGAATTATTTAAAAAGCTTATTAATAAATAAAATATTCATAGTGCCATTAATTAATTTTGCCAAAATATTCATAAATGAGTGTTAAAATTTAAAGAAATATAAAGTGCAAATCATTTCAATCTTTCTATGTCAATAATAGTTTGATGTTTTCATGTTGTAAACAGTTTGATTAATTATTAGTCGATTCATGTCGTTCAAAATTTTAAATTAAATAAAGATTGAATTAAATTTGTTTCTCAGTTAAGTAAAATAAATTGATTATTTACTTTGAGGTTGTGTAATTGAATGTGGGCTATTATTTCTATAATAAAAGTTTCTGATTTTAAGTTTTAAGTTTTTATGAAATTAGTTTAAAAGATTATAAATAATTTAAATTTTTCGAATAATATAAGATAAAAATTATTTTGATGTTTTAATGCAAGTAATATTGTTGATTGATTTTTCTGTTATGAACTGTTGAATAAACTATTATTAACTATTGACTGATTCATTCATTTTTTATTTTTTATGATTTTATTTCTCCTTTAAAATATCTCCATTACAAGTATATAATTTTTTCATATATTTGTATCAAAATTATATGTGTGTTGATTTTTCATGAAATTTGTATAAAAGGTTATTAATAATTCAAATTTTCAGAAAAATATGAAGTAAAAATTATTTGAATAATTCAATGAAAATAATTCTTCAAAGCTTTTTGTGTTATGAAATGATTAATTAATTATTGGCTAATTAATTTTTTCACAAAATTGAATAACATAAATGTTTAATCTAAATTTTTCTCTATCAAGCAACATAAATTAATTATTTACTTCAAGGTGATGTGATTGAATATTGGATATAATTAGTATAATAAAAGTTTATTTTTTTCAACCTATCTCTATTACAATTACGTAATTTTTATAATATTGATGATGTGAAATGAGTATCTGAATTAAATGTTCATGTCCCAGTGGACATGCACAATGTTCATGTCCCAGTGGGCAAAAAAATTAAGGATGTCCTAGAGACGTCTTCGGGACATCCCTACGACGTCTTTTGGAACATGTCTTCAGGACATCCTAGGGATGCCTTCAAGACGTCCAATGTCAGTTCGAAAGATGTCCTGAGAACGTCCTATGTCTTTAAGACGTCTTTAGGACATCTTTAGGACATTGGACCTCTTAGAGACGTTCATTGGACTGACATTGGACGTTCTGGGGACGTCCCAAGAACGTTCTTGGGATGTTCATGGTTTTGTGCCCACTGGGGTGTTTTATTTTTTTCAGAAAATCATTATAAAAGATTATTAATAATTAAAATTTTCAGAAATGAAATTTCGAGTTTCAAAAAATATGAAGTGAGAATTATTTGAATTTTTCAATGGAAATAATTGTTTAAGGCTTTTTATTTTGTAAACTGACTGATTACTTTGACTGATTAATTTTTTCACAATATTAAATGTTGTAAATATTGAATTTCAATTTTTTTCGATTTAGTAACATAAATTTATTATTTACTTTGAGGTTTCTAATTGAATATTGGATATAATTGGTATAATAAAAGTTAATTTATATTTAAAATACCCCTATTCCAGTTACATAAGTGCATAAGTTTAAAAATGTTTCTGATGATGTGATATGATTATCTGAATTCAATTTTAAAAATTATATGGACACACGTTTTCATTTTTTCTGGAATTAGTTTAAAAGGTTATTGATTCGACTGAAATTTTCAGAAAAATATAAAATCAACATTATTGGAATGTTTCGATGAAAACAATAATTTAATGCTTTTCACTTTCTGAACTCAATAATTATTTATGAGCTGATTAATTTTTTTCACAATATTAAATTACATAAAGATTGATTTTTAATTTTTTAATATTAACTAACATAAGTTGATTATTTACTTCAGGGTTATGTAATTAAATATTGGTTAGAATTTATATGATGAAAGTTTATTTATTTTCAAAATACCTCTATTCCAATTATGTAATTTTTGTAAGTTTTCGTGATGTTGTGAAATGAGTATCTGAATTCAATTTTCATAATTAGGGTTTGATTTTTTCTGAAATTATTTTAAAAGGTTAATAACAATGAGATTTTTTTGGGGGAAATATGAAATAAACATTATTTAAATGTTTCAATGGGAATAATTCTTCATTGCTTTTTATGTTGGAAACTGATTAATTAATTATAACCCGATTATTGTTTTTACAATATTAAATTACATAAAGGTTGAATTATAATTTTTCTATATTAAGAAACATAAATTAATTATTTATTTTAAGGTTATGTAGTTGAACATTGGCTATAATTCGTATAATGAAAGTTTATTTATGTTTAACATATCTCTGTTACAACTATATAATTGTTTTAAATTTTCGTGCTGTTTTGGAATAAGCATCTCAATTCCATTCTCACAATTACATGTAAATGTTTTAATTTATTCTGAAATTAGTTTAAAACATTAATTATAATTATAATTTTCATAAAAATGAAATTTGAATTCAATTTTTCAAAATGACGTGTACATATGTTTTAATTATTTAGCAATGTATTTTGACACGCTCTTCTTTTTCTATAAAAATTTATTCAAACATTCCAGTGCAAATACATGCTTATTGATTTTTATATTGAGAACTGAGAATCGGATCAGAATATGATTGTTTAAATTATCGATTTGTTAATGATTTAGCGATGTATATTGATGCTTACATTTAACAAAAATGGCCAAGGAAGTACCCGCAAATGTCATTGTACAAAAATTATGTTTTTTTAAATATATTATTTCACATATAACGTGCCCTTGAAATCTTAAAATGATATCTCGCCATTTACTATTATTAATAGTAATAGTAGATTCTGCGTTACATGGATTCACTGAATACATTCTTTGATAATATAATTCCAGCAAGAATGTGATTGGTCAACAAATATTAACCAATAAATAGTTATTCGAAAATTGAGTAAATGAGAAAAATGAATATAAAAGTTAGCGCGCGCTTGCACGCGCACATAATAATCTAGTCTATTTTTATTTTACATTCGTCAATTGTGTAATTATTTTTTGTGAATCAATGCTTGAAAACTTATCGTTCATCGAATAAAAATAATTCATGTTGAAAATTTTTTTAAAATACCGTCTTTAGAATGAATTTAACATAAAATTTCTATATTTCAATTTTTGGCGGCATTTTCCAGGCACAATACAGAGGGATTGAGAGGGTTAAAATATAAATTTATGTGTACAAATTATTCTTCGAACATTCCCTCAGAGGTGACTGAATTTTAATTTACAAAAAGGTAATAAGAAGTACTTCTTTTTTCAATTTTGTCGAAAAACGAGCTTTTCCCATTTAAAACCCCATGTTAATTTTAAACGCCCGCGAGCAAGGGTTAATGATGACCGATTTAAAAATAAAAAAATAAGGAATTTATTTTTCCGGAAAGCGAACAAATTGAGGAGTGTGGGGGGGGGGCATTTTTTGTGTAAGAAAAGTTTCACGCTCAATATTTTTGTATATAATATGCCTGTGTTGAATATCTTCACTCAGAATATTTGTCATGTAGCAGCAACCATATGTGTAGGAACAATATTTTGTATAGGAAAAATATTGGACATAATATTTTTGTGTACAATATTTTGAGAATATCTTTGTAATAAAATATTACTATTCAACTCTGCGTAGAAAATATTTTGTGTAAGAAACATATTGGACAGAATAACTTTTCTACAATATTTCAAAAATATTTTCATGATAAAATAATGACTATTTATTTCTGTGTAGGAAATATTCTGTGTAGAGAATATTCTGTGCAGGAAATATTATATATAGAAAATATTTTGTGCAGAAAATATTATGTGTAGAAAATATTTTGTGTAGGAAAAATATAACAGTATTAAACAATAATTAATTCTGTGTAGAAAAAATGTGGTGTAGGAAAAACATAACAGTATTAAATTCGGTGTAGAAAATATTTTGTGTAGGAAAAATATGATCAGTATACGTTGTGTACAATATATTTTGTGTAGAATAAGTTTGTGTAGGAACAGCGTTTTCCCAAAATGCTTCAAATTATATAATTTTAAAAATTTATAAAATTTTTTGATTGATTCTTTAATTTGGCTCAGAATTTTTTTTAATCGACTGAAAAATCTTTCTTGGTTCAAAATTCAAGTCTTTTTTTTCCTTTTTTTTGGTTTGAAAATTAGTCTGTTTTGGTTGAGACTTAATTTAATAAAAAGAAAACAGAAGTGCCAGTACTAAAACGTCTGGTGCCAGTAATATGAAACATATTATTTTGGAAAGGAAGAATAATTATTTTCAAAATTTGCCGAATTCAGTTAAAATTTTTTTTCGATACTCAAGCAAATGCAATTTTCTGCTTTTGTCCCTGTTCAAAATTTCTAAATTTAGATTTGAAAAACGACACTTTTGAGATTGACTCCGTGAAAATCCTTTATATTCTTTTTGTTATGTGTTAACATAGTATTTTTAATTAACCCTCATAAATTAATTATTGGTTAAGCAATAATTAAGTCAATAAGTTTTCAAATGTGACCAAATTTTCAGCTTCCGGAATTTCCCAAGTTAAGTAAAATATTGCAGCAATAAATTAAAGCTACTGCAGTTGACTTGAGTAAAATATAATGAAAAATTTATCATAAAATTTCACATAAACTTGAACATTTATTCTTTAATTTTCAACTTTTTAGGTCAAATAACATATCGCTGGAATCGTTATAATTCGCAGATTTTGAATATTATATTTTTAAAGTACCAAG
The DNA here is from genome assembly GCA_932195095.1 of Andricus curvator. Lineage (NCBI taxonomy): Eukaryota > Metazoa > Arthropoda > Insecta > Hymenoptera > Cynipidae > Andricus > Andricus curvator. Next base: position 384,165 of record CAKNYM010052563.1, read on the forward strand.
TGCTAAATTAAAAAAATGTTATATTCCGCATTTTTGTCCTCATTAGGTACAAAGGACTCCCGCTGACCGTTGACGGTTGTCATCTGCCCTACAATGGGCAATATTTAACTTACTTGGGAAATTTGGGTTATTTCTCAAACAATCGCATTTCTGAAAATGATCCTTCAATAATTTTGAGGGCAGATGACAATTTCCCCCTGGGACCTGCGAACGATTCCCCCACTACACGGCTTCCCCTCACTCAGCCGAACTGCTGCCTTTGATCCTGGTCAGCGGGAGTCCTTTGTACCTAATGAGGACTAGAATGCGTAATATAACATCTTTTCAATTTAGCACTTGGTAATTTATAAATATAATATTCAAAATCTGCGAATTATAGCAATTCCAACGATATGTTATTCTACTCAAAAAGTTGAAAATTAAAGAATGAATGTTCAAATTATGAGACATTTTATGAAAAAAATTTCAGAATATTTCACTCAAATCCACTGCAGTAGCTTTAATTTATTGGTGTAATATTTTACCTAGCTGGGGAAATTCCGGAAGCTAAAATTTGGCCACATTTGAAAACTTATTAACTAACATCATAAATTTAGTTTATTTTTCAAACAATCACATTTCTCAAAATTATTCCTAAATAATTTTGCACTCCCATTCCAAAAGAATGAATAGTGCCATCCCTAGCTCAATTTGGAAACTCATTAACAAACAAGATAATTTTTGTTTACTACTCAACCAATTCGTTTATGAAAGTTTATTAAAAATACTATTTTAACACATAAAAAGCAAAATATGGAAACAATATAAAAAATGTCGTTTTTTAAATCTAACTTTAGAAATTTTGAACAGAGACCAAAACGGAAAATTGCATTTGCTTAAGTGTCGAAAGAAAGTTGAAAACTGAATTCGGCAAATTTTGAAAATAATTATTCTTCCTTTCAAAAATAATTATGTTTGATATTACTGTCTTCAGACGTTTTAATACTGGCACTTCTGTTTTCTTTTTATTAACTTAAGCCTCAACCAAAACAGACTAATTTTAAAACAAAAACAAAAAAACGCAATTTTTATAAAAAGAGTTGAATTTTTAACCAAGAAAGATTCTTCAGTCGATAAAGAAAAAAAGTCTGACCCAAAATATTTAATATTTCAACATTGAAGATTCAATCAAAAATGTATAAATTTGTTAAATTATATAATTTTAGGCAATTTTAAGCTAGAATCATTAATTTATACATCGAAATTTGTTCTAAAATCGTTTTTAATATTCTTTTACAAATTTATTTTAAAGAATTATACAACATTTTTCCATGAATCTCATGCAAATTTTGTTATTTATTATCTTGAAATTTTAATTTTTTTTACAATTTTTTGAAAATCCGGTAAAATCAAAAAAATTGCTTCAAAACCTTCCAGATTTCAAAATGCTTAGAAAGCTTTCAAATGTTGTGTTCAGAATCTTCAAAAATGTACATTTTGTTTTAAATGTTTTGAAATCTTTTCAAGTTTCAAATTATTTTGGAATCTTTTCAAGTTTCAAATTATTTTGGAATCTTTTCAAAATTTCTAAATATGTCTTAAACGTACTCGAATTTTTTCCAAATTAATAATTCACTAAACATTTTTTCAGTTTTTAATGAAAATCACTTTTTTTGGTTGAAAATTAATTATTTTTGACCGAAAATTCAACTATTCCATGTTTGGTTGAAAATTCATTTCTTTGGTTGAAAATCCCTAAATTTTAAATAGTTTTTGTGATAATTCATGTATTTTGTTACAAATTCATATTTTTGGGTAGAAAATTAATCTTTTCGGTTGAAATTTCAAGTGTTTGGTTAAAATTTGTTTGTTTGTTAAAAATACATTTTTGTGGTTGAAGACTCATTATTTTAGTAAAAAATTCATTTCTTTGGTTGAAATTTTTACCGTTCTGTTGAAAATTCATTTTTGTTTAGTTAAAAATAAAATGTTTAACTGCAAATGTAACTATTCAATTTTTACTTCATAATTGACGTTTTTCAGTTGAAAATTAATTTTTTGTGTTGAAAATTAAACTTTTTTGTTCAAAATTTATATCTTTGGGTTGAAAACTAAACTGTTTTGCCAGAAATTCGTCTTTTTGGATTGAAAATTTAGCATTTTGGCTGAGATTTTTTTTCTTTATTGTTTTCTTATTGTTATATAAAGAGAATTTGTGAAAGGTAGAGTCTAGACTAGAGTTCTTAAATGCCCAAGAATTTATGTTGAGCAAATGCTCATGAGAATAAGCGTCATAATTAATACATATATTGTTACAAAAACATTCTAGGGAGAAATAAACATATACTTTTTTTAAATTACAGAGTTTCTACAGGTCAGGTAATTTCAGAAAGTCAGGAAATGTTAGGGAAAACCTGACAAAGTTAGAGAATTTTCGATAAACTAAAGTTGAAATTAATTTTCTTATTATGGTTAAAAATCGCAACTATTTTGTTGAAAATTAATCTGTTTTGCTTGAGGATTCAAACCATTTTGTAGAAAATTCATCTTTTTTGGTTGAATTCAACTATTTTTGGTATAAAATTGAAATCCTTTTTGTGGCTGAAATATAATATATCACGTTTTTCATTGAGAATTCATCTTTTTTGGTAGAAAATTCAACTACTTAGTTGGAAGTGGAATTACTTTGTAAAAAATTCATTTATTTGGTGGATGATTCATCATTTTAGTCGAAAACCCTTTTTTTTTGTTCAAAATTTAATTATTTTGTTGAAAATTATGTTTTGTAGTTGAAAATTAATTGTTTTAACTGAAAACTTAACTCGTACATGCTTGGTTCAAAATTTATCTTCAAATATTTGGTTTAAAATTCCTGTATTTTATTGAAAATTCGAATTTTATGGGAGAATATTTAATCTTCTTGGTGACTAATTCATCTTTTTGGTTAGAAACTCCTTTAAAAATCAAATATTTGGTTGGAAATTCATGTTATTGCTTGAAAATATCAATTATTGATCTTTTTGTTCGAAAATGAGTTTTTTCTTATTTAGAATTAATTTTTTTAACGGGATATGTAACTGCTAGATTTTTTGTCGAAAATTGATATTTTTTTATAGAAATGTAATCTTCTTGGTTGAAAATTATACTATTTCGTTGAAAACATACTTTAATTTTATTGAATAATTTAGCTATTCTATTTTTATTTGAAAATTAAACTATTTGTTAAAAATATGTCTTTTTTTGGTAAAAGAGTACTCTCATTAGTTGAAATTTCATCTTTTTGGTTAAAAATTAATCTTTTTGGTTGAAAATGTAACTGTTTTGTTGAAAATTCGTTTTTTTTTTTGGTTGAAAATTTATTTTTCTAACTGAAAATTATCCTACTTTATTTTTGGTTGAAAATTGATCTTTTTAGTTAAAAATTCATGTATTTGGTTAAAAATTAATTCTTATTAATTGAAGATTCATCATTTTAGTTGAAAATTCACTTTAAATATTCTATTTCTTGTGGAAAATTACCTTTATTGATAGAAATGTAATCTTTTTCTTCAACAAATTATCTGTTTAGTAGAAAATTGAACTATTATATTTTTTTTTAAGAATTCATTTCTTTAATTGGAAAAAAACTAGTTGGAAATTCGTTTTTTTGTTGATAGAAAATACATCTGTTATATTAAAAAATCCAGTATTTGGTCAAAATTTCATAGTTTTGTTTGAAAATTCATCATTGTGATTGAAAATTAATTTCTTTGGTTGAAAATTCGTTTCTTTTTAGTTGAAAATAAATTTTTTCAACTGAAGATATAACTATTCCATTTTTGCTTGAAAATTTATATTTTCAGTTGAAAATTAATTAAGTTTGATATGAAATCGTTTTATTAAATTCAGATTTCTAACTGCAAATTGAAATATTATATTTTTGGTTTGTAAATTTATCTTTTTTAGTTTAAAATTGTATTATTTTGTTGATAATTCACTTTTTTGACATTTTAACTATTCTAATTTTGGTTGGAACTTGATTTTTTTTAGATAAAAATTCATATACTTTGTTGAAAATGAGTCTTTTTTTTGGTAGAAAATTAATCTTTTGGGTTGAAAATTCAACACAACTCAAAAGTGTTTTAAATATATTTAAAATTTATCTAAATTCTAAATAAGAATTTATGTTGAGCAAATGCTCCTGAGAATATGCATAATAATTAATACATATATTTTTACAAAAACATTCTAGAGTGAAATCAGTGATGTATTTATTCCTAAAATAAAAAGTGGCCTGGTGGTACTTTTCATAAACTACGTTACCAGTTTGAGGTGTGTATTTTTGGGTAAAAGTTCTTTTTTTATTGAAAAAGCTACTATTATATTTTTGGTTCGGAATTCATCTCGTTTGGTTAAAATTTCTATTATTTGGTTGAAATATCGACTTTTATGTGCTTCACGGAGAATTCATCTTTTTAGGTTGAAAAGTCGATTATTTTACTTAATGTTGAATTACTTTGTACAAAAATTAATTTTTTTATCAGGAATTTATAATTATAATTGAAAATTCAACTACATACTTGCTTTTAAATGAACTCTTATGTTAAACATTCTACTGTTTTTTATTCATCTTTTTGGCTTAAAAATTCAACAATGTACTTTGGTATAGGCCATTAATCTTCTTGCTCAAAAATTTATCTTTTTGGTTGAAAACTTAGCAAATTTGTTGAAAATTCATTTTTTCTGTTAAAAATTATTTTCTTTATCTGAAAATTGAATTATTCTAAGATTGGTTAAAACTTTATGCTGTATATTAGATAAGTTAGAAATTCGTCTTTTTTTATAGAACATTAATCTTTCCGGTCGAAAATTCATTTTTTTGGTAGAAAATTAGTTTTTTTTTGTTCAAAGTAACTTTTTTTTATCAGATTTTTCATCTGAAAATTTAACTATTCCATTTTTTGTTGAAACTTTATCCTCTATATTTTATGAGTTAAAAATTCAACAATTGGGTAGAAAAGTGAACTACTTGGTTGAAAATTAAGCTTTTTGATTGAAAAATCATATTTTTGGCTTTAAAATTAAATAATTTTGTTGAAAATATGTACTTTGTTCAAAATTCGCCTTTTTTGGTAGAATATTAATCTTCTTGCTCGGAAATTAATTTTGTTTTTAATACAAATTTTGTTTTTATCTTAAAATGTAACTATTCAATGTTTGGTTAAAACTTTATCATGTATATTGGATAAGTTGCTAATTCGTCTTTTTGATAGAACATTAATCTTTTTGGTCAAAAATTCATCTTTTTGGTAGAAAATTCGTTTTTTTTTTGTTCAAAGTAACTTTTTTTTATCAGATTTTTCATCTGAAAATTTAACTGTTCCATTTTTTGTTGAAACTTTATCCTCTATATTTTATGAGTTAAAAATTCAACAATTGGGTAGAAAATTGAACTACTTGGTTGAAAATTAAGCTTTTTGATTGAAAAATCATATTTTTGGGTTGAAAATTCAACCTTTTTGTAGTGAATTCGTATTTTTGGCTTTAAAATTAATTTTGTTGAAAATTCATGTACTTTGTTCAAAATTCGTCTTTTTGATAGAACATTAATCTTTTTGGTCGAAAATTCATCTTTTTGGTTGGAAATTCGTTTTTCTTTATCAAAGTTATTTTTTTCATGTAAGTTTTTATCTGAAAATTCAACTATTCCATTTTTGGTTGGAACTTTATCCTGTAAATTGTATGAGTTAAAAGTTAAACTACTTGGCAGAAAACTATTCTTGTTTGTTGGAAATTCAACTTTTTGGTTGAGAGTTCAACTACCTTGCTAAAAATTCATCTTTCTTGATTGAAAATGACCTTTTTTATTGAAAATTCATCTTTTCCGATTTAAAAGTCCACTATTTTCTGAAACATTCGACATTTTAGCTTAAAAACTTTACTCTTTTCTTGAAAATAATTCTGTCATGGTAAAAAAGTCATCTTTCTATCTTTCTTGGTTGAAAATTCAACTTTATTCTAAAAGTCAAATCAAATATTAGATAGAATTTTTATCTTTTTTGTTTGAAAATTCGATCATTTGATTGAAAATGAATCTTTGTATGCTGAAAATTCAACTATTTGGTTAGAAATTTGACTATTTTGTTAAATATCTAATTATTTTTGGAAAATGTAACTATTTTGTTAAAGTCATCATTTTTGGTCAAAATTCAACTATGTTGTTAAAAATTCATCCTTTTGGATTGAAAATTCATCTTTTATGGTAGAAAAGTCATTCTTCTTGGTTGAAAAGTAACTTTTTTGTAAAAGAGTCTTTTTTGGTAAAAGAGTTTTTGGTTCAAAATTTATTTTTCTAACTGAAAAGTATCCTACTTTATTTTTGGTAGAAAATTTTTCTTTTTAGTTTAAAATTCATATATTTGGTTGAAAATTAATTTTTTTTTAGTTGAAGATTCATCATTTTAGTTGAAAATTCACTCTATATAATCTATTTTTTGTGGAAAATTACCTTTATTGATAGAAATGTAATCTTTTTCGTCAAAAAATTATCTGGTTAGTAGAAAATTTAACTATTCTATTTTTTTAAAAATTAATTTCTTTAATTGAAAAAAAACTATTTAGTTGAAAATTCGTTTTTTTTTTCATAGAAAATACATCTTTTTAGTTGAAAATAAATTTTTTAAACTCATATAACCATTCCATTTTCGCTTGAAAAATACTTTTAGTTGAAAATTAATGAATTTTGCTGAAAACTCGTTTTTTTTAATTTACTTTACTAACTTCAAATTGAAAGATTATATTTTTGGTTTGTAATCTTATCTTTTTTAGTTTAAAATTGAATTATTTTGTTTAGAATTCATTTACTTGACATTTTAACTATTCTAAATTTGGTTGAAGATTCATCATTTCAGTTAAAAATTCATTTCAACATTATAGTTAATTTTTAGAATTTAGAAACTGGGATATTGTAATGTCCAGGCAGTTGGCAACGTCAATTTCAAATTTCGAAAAAATAAAAATTGTCCTGAATTGTGCTAGATTTGTGCTCTATTGCGCCGTAAAAGATTTTTTGAAAAAATGAAAATTCCAGCCCAAACAAAAATCTTAAACTTGTGCTGGGTTGTGCTAGCAATTCATCATTAGAGATAATTATTGTGCTAGCCTAGCACAACCCAGAACAAGTTTCCGTTTTTCGAAATTCTGAAATTTATAATTTTGTTAAGTTTTTTTTAGTCGCTTCTTTCCGAAAATTGTTCATGATTTTGACTTCATACTTGCAGGACAGTAGTATGCGTAGCAGGTAGTTTCTAGCACAAGTTTTGTTTTGTAAACAAAAAACAAAAAAATGGCGCGGCTGACATAAATATGTTTTTTTTTTTGGGCTAGAATTTTCATTGCACAATAGAGCCAAAATCGAGCACAATTCAGCACAATTTTTATTTTTTCGAAATTTGACATTGGCGTTGCCAAGTTCTTGGAAATTGCAATGTCCCAGTTTCTACACTCTCAAAACCAACTATACACCTAGAAGATTAATGATGTTAATGCAAAATAAATTTTGTTTCTGAATATATTTAAAACACTTTTGAGTTGTGTTTCAAGTCAAAAAGTTAAATTTTCAACGGAAGAAATTAATTTTTAACTGAAATGATTCTTATGAATTTTTATCTAAAAAAAATCAATTTTCAACCAAAATTAAATTAGTTAAAATTTAAAAAAACATGAATTCTCAACAAAATAATTCAATTTTAAACTAAAAAAGATTGATTTACAAACCAAAAATATAATATTTCAATTTGCAGTTAGAAATCTGAATTTAAAAAAACGATTTTTCAGCAAAATTAATACATTTTCAACTAAAAATATAAATTTTCGAGCGAAAATGGAATTGCTATATCTTCAGTTAAAAAAAATTAATTTTCAACTAAAAAGAAACGAATTTTTAACCAAAGAAATTAATTTTCTTTCACAATGATGAATTTTCAACCAAAAATATGAAATTTTGACCAAATAGTGGATTTTTTAATACAACAGATGTATTTTCTATCATCAAAAAAAAAAAAAAAAAACAAATTTTCAACTAAATAGTTTTTTTTTTAAATTAAATAAATGAATTCTGAAAGAAAATAGAATAGTTAAATTTTCTACTAAACAGATAATTTGTTAACGAAAAAGCTTACATTTCTATCAATAAAGGTAATTTTCCACAAAAAATAGAATATTTAAAGTGAATCTTCAACTAAAATGATGAATCTTCAACTAACAAAAATTAATTTTTAACCAAATACATGAAATTTTAACTAAAAAGATAAATTTTCTATCAAAAATAAAGTAGGATAATTTTCAGTTAGGAAAATAAATTTTCAACCAAAAAACAAACGAATTTTCAACAAAACAGTTACATTTTCAACCAAAAAAATTAATTTTTAACCAAAAAGATGAAATTTCAACTAATGAGAGTACTCTTTTACCGAAAAAAAGACAGATTTTCAACAAATAGTTTAATTTTCAACTAAAAATAAGATAGCTAAATTATTCAATATTAAAGAAATTAATTTTAAATAAGAAAAAACTCATTTTCGAACAAAAAGATCAATTTTCAAGCAATAAGATGAATTTTCAACCAAATATTTGAATTTTTAAAGGAGTTTCTAACCAAAAAGATAAGTTAGTCACCAAGAAGATTAAATATTCTTCCATAAAATTCGAATTTCCAATAAAATACAGGAATTTTAAACCAAATATTTGAATTTTCAACTTAAGAAGATAAATTTTGAACCAAACATGTACGACTTAGGTTTTCAGTCAAAACAATTAATTTTCAACTAGAAAGCATAATTTTCAACAGAATAATTAAATCTTGAACAAAAAAAAGGTTTTCCACTAAAATGATGAATCATCAACCAAATAAATGAATTTTTTACAAAGTAGTTCCACTTCCAACTAAGTAATTGAATTTTCTACCAAAAAAGATGAATTCTCAACGAAAAACGTGATATATTATATTTCAACCACAAAAAGGATTTAAAATTTATACCAAAAATAGTTGAATTCAACCAAAAAAGATGAATTTTCTACAAAATGGTTTGAATCATCATGCAAAACAGATTAATTTTCAACAAAATAGTTGCGGTTTTTAACCATAATAATAAAATTAATTTCAACTTTAGTTTATCGAAAATTCTCTAACTCTGTCAGGTTTTCCCTGACATTTCCTGACTTTCTGAAATTACCTGACCTGTAGAAACTCTGTAATTTAAAAAAAGTATATGTTTATTTCACCCTAGAATGTTTTTGTAAAAATATATGTAATAATTATGACGCTTATTCTCAGGAGCATTTGCTCAACATAAATTCTTGGGCATTTAAGAACTCTAGTCTAGACTCTACCTTTCACAAATTCTCTTTATATAACAATAAGAAAACAATAAAGAAAAAAAATCTCAGCCAAAATGTTAAATTTTCAATCCAAAAAGACGAATTTCGGGCAAAACAGTTTAGTTTTCAACTCAAAGATATCAATTTTGAACAAAAATGTTTAATTTTCAACACAAAAAATGAATTTTCAACTGAAAAAGGTCAATTATAAAGTAAAAATTGAATAGTTACATTATCAGTTGAAAAATTTATTTTTAAATAAACAAAAATTAATTTTCAACAGAACGGTGAAAATTTCAACCAAAGAAATGAATTTTCTACTTAAATAATGAGTCTTCAACGACAAAAATGTATTTTTAACAAACAAACAAATTTTAACCAAACAGTTGAATTTTCAACCGAAAAGATTAATTTTCTACCCAAAAATATGAATTTGTAACAAAATACATGAATTATCACAAAAACTATTTAAAATTCAGGAATTTTCAACCACAGAAATGAATTTTCAACCAAACATGGAATAGTTGAATTTTCGGCCAAAAATAATTAATTTTCAACCAAAAAAAAAAGTAATTTTCATTAAAAACTGAAAAAATGTTTAGTGAATTATTAATTTGGAAAAAGTTCGAGTACGTTTAAGATATATTTAGAAATTTTGAAAAGATTCCAAAATAATTTAAAACTTGAAAAGATTTCAAAACATTGTAAACAAAATGTACATTTTTGAAGATTCTGAACACAATATTTGAAAGCTTTATAAGCATTTTGAAAGGTTTCAAAAGCATAAAAAATTTGTATTAAAATTCCTAGGAAAACTAAAAATCAAGTTTTTAAAATATTTTTCAAAATTTTCAAAATGGAGTCTGGAAGGTTTTGAAGCCATTTTTTTTATTTTGCCGGATTTTCAAAAAATTGTAGGAAAAATTTAAGTTTCAAGATAATAAATAACAAAATTTGCATTAGATTCATGGAAAAATTTTGTATAATTTTTTTAAACAAATTTTTAAGCGAATATTAAAAATCATTTTAGAACAAATTTCGATATAAATTAATGTTTATAGCTTAAAATTGCCTAAAATTATATAATTTAACAAATTTATACATTTTTTGATTGAATCTTCAATGTGCCAGTACTAAAACGTCTGGAGACAGTAATATCAAACATAATTATTTTTGAAAGGAAGAATAATTATTTTCAAAATTTGCCGAATGCTGTTTTCAACTTTTTTTTGACACTTAAGCAAATGCAATTTTCCGTTTTGGTCTCTGTTCAAAATTTCTAAAGTTAGATTTAAAAAACGACATTTTTTAGATTGTCTCCATATTCTGCTTTTTATGTGTAAAAATGGTATTTTTAATAAACTTTCATAAACAAATTGGTAGAGTAGTAAAAACAAATTATCTTGTTTGTTAATGAGTTTCCAAATTGAGCTAGGGATGACACTATTCATTCTTTTGGACAGGGAGTGCAAAATTATTTAGGAATAATTTTGAGAAATGTGATTGTTTGAAAAATAAACTAAATTTATGATGTTAGTTAATGAGTTTTCAAATGTGGCCAAATTTTAGCTTCCGGAATTTCCTAAGTTTGGTAAAATATTACACCAATAAATTAAAGCTACTGCAGTGGATTTGAGTGAAATATTCTGAAATTTTTTTCATAAAATGTCTCATAATTTGAACATTCATTCTTTAATTTTCAACTTTTTGAGTAAAATAACATATCGTTGGAATTGTTATAATTCGCAGATTTTGAATATTATATTTATAAATTACCAAGTGCTAAATTGAAAAAATGTTATATTACACATTCTAGTCCTCATTAGGTACAAAGGACTCCCGCTGACCAGGATCGACGGCAGCAGTTCGGCTGAGTGAGGGGAAGCCGTGTAGTGGGGGAACCGTTCGCAGGTCCCAGGGCGAAATTGTCATCTGCCCTCAAAATTATTGAAGGATCATTTTCAGAAATGCGATTGTTTGAGAAATAACCCAAATTTATGATGTTGGTTAATAAGTTTTCACATCTGGCCAAATTATAGCTTCCGGAATTTCCCAAGTAAGTTAAATATTGCCCATTTTAGGGCAGATGACAACCGTCATCAGTCAGCGGGAGTCTTTTGTACCTAATGAGGACAAAAATGCGGAATATAACATTTTTTAAATTTAGCATTTGTTACTTTAACAATATAATATTCGAAATCTGCAAATTATAACGATTCCAACGATATGTTATTTGACCTAAAAAGTTGAAAATTATAGAATAAATGTTCAAGTTTATGTTAAATTGTATGATAAATTTTTCCTTATATTTTACTCAAGTCAATTGAAGTAGCTTTAATTTATTGGGGCAATATTTTACTTAACTTGGGAAATTACGGAAGCTACAAATTTGGCCACATTTGAAAACTTATTGACTAACACCATAAATTTGGTTTATTTCTCAAACAATCGCATTTCTCAAAATTATCCTTAAATAATTTTGCACTCTCATTCCAAAAGTGTGAATAGTCTCATTCCTAGCCTAATTTGGAAACTCATTAAGAAACATCATGCATTTTTTTATCGCTTAACCAATAATTCATTTATGAAGGTTAATTAAAAATAATATTTTAACACATAAAAAACAGGGACAAAAGCAGAAAATTGCATTTGCTTGAGTATCAAAAAAAAATTTTAACTGAATTCCGCAAATTTCGAAAATAATTATTCTTCCTTTCAAAAATAATATGCTTTATCTTACCGGCACCAGACGTCTTAGTACTGGCACTTCTGTTTTCTTTTTATTAAATTCAGTCTCAACCAAAACAGACTAATTTTCAAACCAAAAAAAAGGGGAAAAAAAAGGACTTGAATTTTGAACCAAGAAACATTTTTCAGTCGATAAAGAAAAAAAGTCTGAGCCAAATTAAAGAATCAATCAAAAAATTTATACATTTTTAAAATTATATAATTTTAAGCATTTTGGGAAAACGCTGTTCCTACACAAACTTATTGTACACAACGTATACTGATCATATTTTTCCTTCGTAAAATATTTTCTTCACAAAATATTTCCTACATAGAATTTAATACTGTTATATTTTTCCTACACCAAATTTTTTCTACACAGAATATTTCCTACACAGAATTCAATATTGTTCAATACTGTTATTTTTTTCCTACAGAAAATATTTTCTACATAGAATATTTCCTACACAGAATTAATTATTGTTTAATACTGTTATATTTTTCCTACACAAAATATTTTCTACACATAATATTTCCTACACAGAATTTAATACCGTTATATTTTTCCTACACAAAATATTTTCTACAGAGCATATTTCCTACACAGAAATAAATAGTAATTATTTTATCCTGAAAATATTTTTGAAATATTGTACAAAAGTTGTTCTGTCCAATATTTTTCTTACACAAAATATTATCTACACAGAATTGAATAGTAATATTTTATTACAAAGATATTCTCAAAATGTTGTATACAAAAATATTATGCCCAATATTTTTCCTACACAAAATATATTTTACACAACATATTTAAAACAGTAAATAAAATATTTTCTACACAAAGTAGATCCTACACAAAATAATATGATTATAATTTTATTTTAAATATTTTTGCTGCTATATGACAAATATTCTGATATTGTCGTTTATATTCACCATTGGGGAATATTTATTTATTTATTTCTCTCATGTACATCCTTATGGATATTTACATATACGAAATGTATCCCTTACGCACCATTGGGGAATAATTTATGTAAAATATATTTTGTATAGGAAAAGTTTCACACTTAATATTTTTGTGTAGAATATGCAAACAATATTTAAAGTAAAACTATCATCATTTTATTTGGTGTAGGATCTACTTTATGTAGAAAAGTATTTTATTTACTGTTTTAAATATGTTGTGTAGAACAAATTTTGTAATTCAAGAATTTTAAATTAAAATTGTTTCAATTGTTTTTGTTGAATTGTTTTTATTTGAATTGTTGACATAATATTTTTGTGTACAATGTTTTGAGAATATCTTCATAATAAAATATGACTACATAATTCTGTGTAGAATATACACATACTGTGTCGAAAATATGTTATGTAGGAAAAATATTGGACAGAATAATTTTTTGTACAATATTTTAAAAATATTTCCAGGATAAAATACATAATTACTATTTATTTCTGTGTCGGATATATTCTGCGAAAAAATATTTTGTGTAGGAAAAATAGAACGGCATTAAGTTCTGTGTAGGAAATATTATGTGTAGAAAATATTTTGTGTAGGAAAAATATAACAGTATTGAACAATAATTAATTCTGGGTAGGAATTATTCTGTGTAGAAAATATTTTGTGTAGGAAAAAAATAACAGTATTAAACAATATTAAATTCTGTGTAGTAAATATTCTGTGTAGGAACAATTTTGTGTAGGAAAAATATAACATTATCAAATTCTGTGCAGGAAATATTTTGAATAGAAAATATTTTGTGTAGGAAAAATATGATCAGTATACGTTGTGTACAATATATTTGTGTAGGAACGGGTGTTACTCGTTTCAAAAGAATAACCAAATTTTATTTAAATTCCTAGGAAAACTGAAAATGAATTTTTTTTTAATTAATTAAAAAAAATATTTTTTTAAATTTTCAAAATATAATCTGGAAGATTTTGAAGCAATTTTTTTAATTTTTCCGGATTTTGAAAACATTGTAGGAAAAATTCGGGTTCCACGATAATAACAAAATTTGCATTAGATTCCTGGAAAATTTTATTATGATTTTTTAAACCAAATTTTCAAGCGAATATTAAAAAAGATTTTAGAACAAATTTTTATGTATAAATCAACGTTTCTAGCTTGAATTCGCTTGAAAATTTGGTCTAAAAAAATCATAATAAAATTTTTCAGGAATCTAATGCAAAATTAAACAAAATTGCTTCAAAATCTTCCAGATTATATTTTGAAAATTTAAAAAAATATTTTTTTAAATTAATTTAAAAAAAAATCATTTTCAGTTTTCCTAGGAATTTTAATAAAATTTTGTTATTCTTTTGATACCTTTACAAATGCTTAGAGAGCTTTTAAATGTTGTGTTCAGAATCTTTAAAAATCTACGTTTTGTTTTAAATGTTTTGAAATCTTTCCAAGTTTTAGATTATTTTGGAATCTTTTCAAAACTTATAAATGTATCTTAAACTTACTTGAAATTTTTCTAAATTAATTAATTTAATTAATTTAATTTTTTTCCCATATTTCAGTATTTAATTAATAATCAATTAATTAAACAAAATTAATTAATTAAAAACTGACTTAACATTTTTTCAGTTTTTAATGAAAATCACTTTTTTTTTGGTTGAAAATTAATTTTTTTTACCGAAAATTCAAATATTCCATGTTTAGTTGAAAATTCAGTTCTTTCGTTGAAAATTCCTTGATTAAAAAAAAAATTGTGAAAATTCATGTATTTTGTTAAAAATTAATCTTTTTGGATGAAAAATTATTCTTTTCGGTTGAAAATTCAACTGTTTGTATAAAATTTTGTTGTTGTTAAAAATACATTTTTGTGGTGGAAAACTCATTATTTTAGTAAAAAATTCATTTCTTCAGTTGAAAGTTTTACTCTTCTGTTTAAAACTCGTTTTTATTTGGTAGAAAATTCATATTCTTGTGTTGAAAATTAAAATTTTTGTTCAAAATTTTGCTACAATTCTTCGGAAATCCTGCAAAATTAATAAAATTGACTTAAAATCATCCAGATTCTATTTTGAAATTAAAAAAAAAATATTCTTTTAAAATTAATTAAAAAAAAATTCATTTTTAGTTTTTCTAGGAATTTTCATAAAATCTTGTATGCTTTTAAAATCTTTCAAAGTGTTCAAAAAGCTTCTACTATTTTGTGTTTGAAATCTTCAAAAATCTACATTTTGTTTTAAATGTTTTGAAATCTTTTCTAGTTTTAAATTATTTCGGAATCTTTTCAAAACTTCTAAATATATCTTAAACTTACTCGAATTTTTTCCAAATTAATAATTGACTAAACATTTCTTCAGTTTTTAATGAAAATTATGTTTTTTTTTGTTTGAAAATCAATTTTTTTAACCGAAAATGTAACTTTCTTGTAGTAAAATATTAGACTTCTTCGTGACTAATTCATCTTTTTGGTTGAAAATTCATTTCTTTGGTTGAAAATTCCTCAATTTCAAATCTTTTTTTGAAAATTCATGTATTTCGTTAAAAATTAATCTTTTTGGTTTGAAAAGTCAACTGTTTTCAGTTTTGAAATTTGCAAATGCAATTTTCTGTTTTGGTTCATGTGCAAAATTTATAAAGTTAGATTTGAAAATATATTTATGAAAATCCTTTTTAGCCTGCTTTTTATTTGTTAGAATAGTATTTTTAATTAAATTTCAACAATAAAAAATTGGTTGAGCAATGAACAAAATTTATGATGATTGTTAATGAGTTTCCAAATTAAGATAGGAATAAGACTATTGATACTTTTGCACTGGGAGTGAAAAATTATTTAATGATAATTTCCAGAAATGCGATTGTTTGAGAAATAAACCAAATTTATGATGTTGGTTAATAAGTTTTCAAATCTGGCCAAATTTTAGCTTCCGGAATTTCCCAGAGTTAAGTAAAATATTGCCCCAATAAATTAAAGCTACTGCAGTTGACTTGAGTAAAATGTACTGAAAAATTTTCAATAAAATTTCACATAAACTTAAACATTTATTCCTTAATTTTCAACTTTTTAAGTAAAGTAACATATCGTTGGAATTGTTATAATGCACAGATTTCGAATGTTATATTTGTAAATTACAAAGTGCTGAATTTAAAAAATGATATATTCCACATTTTTGAATTCATTCGGTACAAAAGACTCCCGCTGACCAGGCTCGGCGGCAGCAGTTCGGCTGAAAGAGGGGAAGCCGCGTAGTGGGGGAACCGTACGCAGGTATGCTGGACTGGAATTATTAACATCTGCCCATTGTAGTAAACAAGAAGGTGCTCGATCAGGTCAACACGACTGTTCTCAAATAATAATGCAATAAAGAAAATGTCATTTGTAATTAAGAATTCGTAGAATAATGCGACTACTGAAAAATCCCGGAAAATAAAATTCCCCACACTGCAAAATTCCCGAAGAATACAATACCCGAATAATAAAATTCCCAAATTGGGAAAGTCCTGAATAATAAAGTTCCGAACAGATTATAATATTACCGAATTTGAAAATTCCCGACTAATAAAATTCCCAAATTGGAAAATTTCTGAATAATAAAGTTCCCTAATAGTTTATAAAATTACCGAATTGGAAAATTCCTTAATAATAAAATTCTCGAATAATAAAATTCCCGAATAATAAAGTTCCCGAACAGTTTTTAATATCAACGAATTGGAAAATTCCTGAATAGTAAATTCCCGAGAATTTTTAATTCTACCGAATTTAAAAATTCCC
Source organism: Andricus curvator (assembly GCA_932195095.1). Classification (NCBI taxonomy): domain Eukaryota; kingdom Metazoa; phylum Arthropoda; class Insecta; order Hymenoptera; family Cynipidae; genus Andricus; species Andricus curvator. The sequence continues at coordinate 400,964 of CAKNYM010052563.1, forward strand.
GAATAATATAATTCACGAATTTTAAAATTCTAGAAATAATAAAATTCCCGAATTTCAAAATTCCGAATAATTTTATTTCCGAATTGGAAAATTCCTGAATAGTAAAATTCCCGAATTGAAAAATCCCCGAATAATAAAATTCCCGAATTTTAAAATTCTCGAATAATAAAATTCCCTAATAATAAAATTCTTGAATAATAAAATTTCCGAAAAATAAAATTCCCGAATTGGCAAATTTTAGAATAATAAAATTCCCGAATTGGAAAATTACCGAATAATAAAATTCCCCGATAATAAAATTTCCGAATAATTTTATTCCCGAATTGGAAAATTCCTGAATTGGAAAATCCCCGAATAATAAAGTTCCCGAACAGTTTATAATATCACCGAATTAGAAAATTCCTGAATAATAAAATTCCCGACAATTTTTAATTATACCGAATTTGAAAATTCCCGGAAAATAAAATTCCCTAATAATAAAATTCTTGAATAATAAAATTTCCGACAAATAAAATTCCCGAATTGGCAAATTTTAGAATAATAAAATTCCCGAATTGGAAAATTACCGAATAATAAAATTCCTGAATAATAAAATTTCCGAATAATAACATTCCTGAATTGGAAAATTCCTGAATAATAAAATTAACGAATTGGAAAATTACCGAATAATAAAGTTCCCGAACAGTTTATAATATCACCGAATTGGATAATTCCTAAATAATAAAATTCCCGATAATTTTTAATTATACCGAATTTGAAAATTCCCGATTAATAAAATTCCTTAATAATAAAATTCCCGAATTTTAAAATTCTCGAATAATAAAATTCCCAAATTTTAAAATTCTCGAAAAATAAAATGTCTGAATTGGAAAATTACCGAATAATAAAATTCGCGAATAATAGAATTTTCGAATAATAAAATTCTCGAATAATAAAATTTCCGAATAACAACATTCCCGAATAATAAAGTTCCCAAACAATTTATAATATTACCGAATCGGAAAATTCCCGAATTTTAAAATTCGCGACTAATAAAATTCCCGAATTTTTAAATTCTCGAATAATAAAATTCCCGAATTGGGAAATTCCCGAATAATAGAGTTTCCGAACAGTTTATAATATCAACGAATTGGGAAATTCCTGAATAATAAAATGCCCGACAATTTTTAATTATATCGAAT
>CAKNYM010052566.1:196-29714 GCA_932195095.1 Andricus curvator
ACTGGCAAGCGTCACCGAACGCATATCTGTAACTGTTTTCTTGTTTTTATTGTTTTTCCAACGCAATCCTCTTTTTCTCGAAAAATAATGGTTTTAGGCCAAAAATGTATGATATAAAATAGATGTATTTTTATAGTAGCTAGAACTTTTGTTTGAAACATTTTTCAAAATTCTTCGTATTTACTGAGATCAAGAAAAAAATCATCATTTTTATGGGATTTTTTTATGGTTTTTGCCATGAAGACGTCCTTGTCGCCAATTCAATTTTCACTATGATTTTCGTAATCAGCGCATCAAAATCCGTAAGTATACGCGGTTTCAACAAAATCGGATGATCCACCTATTCGGAACTGCACCCCAAACAAATACATTTTTGAATTGACCAAAATTTGTTTGATTCAACCAAATTTTCATATTTATCCAAGCAAAGCGTTTTTTGGATCAAGAAAACTTTTATTTTTAATGTGTATTTTCTAAGACATATATTTGCATTAGACTAATTAAATCATCCTGGGTCACTATATGTCGAAATTAAATCTCAAGACTTAAATGGAGAGCTTTTGGGGCCTCCCACGCAGCATATGCCATATGGCACAAAATTCTACGCGTGTGGTGTACATAATTCTTCTTATGAGTATCACGTGCTCCACATAGATTCATCCATTGACTCATCCACATCCAGTCATTCACAAAGTTTCATTTTTTTCATCAATAAACATCATTCAGAGTACCGTAAAACGGGGTAAAGTCGCTCATGTAGGGTAAAGTTGCTCACCTAATTTATATTTTAAAATTCAATATGTATCAAATTTCATGGGGCAGAAAATAAAAGATTATTTATTGTTTTAATTAGTAGAGATGTCAAACTTTTATTTTAATATTTATTTGGTGCAAATTTATTGGTAGGAAACTTTACCGCACATGAGCGACTTTACCCCATTTTCCGGTACTATTTAAATCTAAATTTATTTAAATTTCATGAAGGGGCCGTGCATAAATTACGTAAAATTTTTTTCGGAAATTTTGAACCCTCGTATCTTACGTAATTTTTGCCGACTAAATTTGATTCGCGAATTTGTTTAGGTAGGGGTCATCCCAAAATCGAAACTAAAAATACGAATTTTCAACAAAATAGTTCATTTTCAACTAAACAGATGGATCTTCAACCAGATAATTAAAATTGCAATTAAAAAAGAATTTTTTACCAAGAAAAAATGAATTTTCAACCAAGAAAATTAATTTTCTACCAGAAAAGACGAATTTTCAACAAAATACAAAATTTGTTAACCAAATAGTTAAATTTTCAGTTGAGAAAATTAATTTTCAACTAAAGAAAATAAACTAATTTTCAACCAAAGAAATTAATTTTTAACTAAAATAATGTTGAATTTTCTGACTTTTCAACAAAAAGTTAATTTTCAACCGAAACAGATTATTTTTTAACCAGACAGTTTTTTCAACAACAAATAATGTTATGTGTTGAAAGTTTTATTTATTAAATTGGCATGTCAAGTTTTTTAAATATAACATTTAAACAATTATAAATTCAAAACGACTTAAAATTAAAATAATGTAACTTTGAATTTAAAAAGTGTGCATTTAAAAAAATTGTAAATCGTTCAATTTTTAATGTTTCTAACTTAAAATTCCTTAAAATGATATAATTTTAAGCATTTACAAATTTATTGATTCATTCTTCAATTTAGAGCATTGAAAAGTACATCGTTATTTGTACTTTTTAACCAGAAATTTTTGAACTGTTCGATTTAGAAAACGTAAAAATTTCGCAGTTTAATGGCATTTCATTTAAAATTATTCCATCGAAAATTGTAGAAAATTTCGTTGAAAGAGTTCGAATTTTTTAATTTCAATGAACGTGAAAAAATTTTGTGAACAAAGAAGATTAATTTTTTACAAAAAAAAAAATATAAATTTTAAACAAAATAAATCAATTTTTAAGCAAAAAGTTGAATTTTCAACCAAGAGGATAATTTTCTACCAAAAAGAATGAATTTTTGACAAAATACAGGCATTTTCTACCGAGGAGCTGAATTTTCAACTGACAAATATTAATTTTCAACCCGAAATGGAATAGTTATATTTTCGGTTAGAAAATTTAATTTTCAACCAAAGAAGAAAAACGGGTTTTCAACAAAATAATTCAATTTCTCAACCAAAGAGATGAATCTTCAACTAATAAAATTCAACATCTAGTTCAACTTTTAACCGAGCAGTTGAATTTTCAATTAAGAAAATTAATTTTCTACCAAAAAAGGTAAAGTCACAACAAAATTTTGGAATTTTCAACGAAATGGTTGAATTTTCAACTAAAAACCATCAGTCTTCAACCATAAGTAGAATAGTTAAACTTGCGTTCAAAAAAATTAATTTTGAATTGAAAAAAAAAAATAATTTTCTACAAAACAGTTGAAAATTTCTATACTAAGTTGCTGAATTTTCAAGCCAAAAAGACGAATTTTCAACCAAATAGTTAAAATTGCAGTTAAAAAAAAGTTTAACCAAAAAAAAACAATTTTCAATCAAGAAGATTAATTTTTTATCAAAAAAGACGAATTTTCAACAAAACCGTTGAATTTTCTACTAAAAAGGATTAGTCTTTAACCAAAAATAGAATAGTTTAATTTTCAGTTAAAAAAATTAATTTTCAACTAAAGAAAATAAAACGAATTTTCAAGAAAATATTTCAATTTTTAAACCAAAGAGATGAATTTTCAACTAATCAAATACATTTTTAACATGTAGTTCAATTTTCAACTAAGTTTTTGAATTCTCAACCAAGAAAAATTATTTTCTACCAAAATAGACAAATATTTAACAAAATACGTGAATTTTCAACTAAAAACCATGAATTTTCAACAAAAAATTGAATAGTTAAATTTTCATTCAAAAAAATTAATTTTGAATTTTGAAATTTTAGTACCGAGATGATGAATTTTCAAGCCAAAAAGACGAATTTTCAACAAACCAGGTGAATTTTCAATCAAAAAATTACTTTTTTCAAAATTATTTAATTTTTTTACAACACAGATTAATTTTTAACCAACTAATTGCAGTTTTAACCAAAAAAATGAATTGCCAAAGAACAAGATTAATTTTCTACCAATAAAGATCAATTTTTAACAAATTACATGAATTTTCAACTAAAAAAAAATCAATTTTCAGCAAAATGGTTGAATATTCAACTAAAAATGATCAATTTTCAACCAGAAATAAAATACTTAAGTTTTCAGTTTCAAAAATTAATTTTCAATCAAAAATAAAACGAATTTTCAACAAAACAGATCAATCGTCAACCCTATAGTAGAATTTTTTACCAAAAGAGATGAATTCTGAACCAAAAATATAATATTAGACTTTTCAATTAAAAAGAATTAAATTTCAACGAAAAATAGTTTTAAAAAAAGAGGAATAAAGAAAGGCGTTGAAATTGGCTATAATTTTTATATTAATTTTGACTGAAAACATCCTGTTGCTCGATCTATGTAAGCGATAAATAATTAAATTACAATTTCCAAATGAGGAATTTTAATTTAAAAAATGTATTTCTAAACGAGAAAATTTAGTTTGTAAATGATTATTTAATAATAAAGGCAACAATTCTGTTCATATCTTTTTGACCAAATTAAAAAAAAATGATAAAAGGATTCTATTCATAAACCCTTGACCATATTAAATTAATATTTATTAAAATTAAATTAATAATAATTAATAAAGATTAACAAATTTTCTTCAACATCAATTTAGTAAATCAAATTATCCAAATAATTTTATTTCATGATATAACTTATTTCTGAATTTTTCTAAACATTATTGATAAAAGCGAATATTTGTATTGTAAATGTTTTTTAATTTTGGCAAATAAATTTTTTCTTAACATTTTGCGACGAAGAGACGGTACCGGTGACAAAAAAATTACCGGTACCGACAATAAGAATTCTGGAAATTTTTTTAATGATTTAGGTTTTATTTTAAAGAGTTAATTTTAAGCTTTATAGATTTTAAAATAGGCGAAAAAGAATTTGGAATATTTTAAGGAAATTTAGAAAATTTTTGCAGGATTAAAAAAAAAATTAGAAAACTTTGAATTATTTCAAGAGATATTTCAAAGTTTTATAATTTTTCAAAAGATTTAAAATTTGAAAAGATTTCAAGATTTTTGCTTTTCATAAATTAATTTAAAGAAAATATTTAAAAATATCTTCAAACATTTTAATTGATTTCCTAAAATTTTCGAAGAGAATGCCCAGGCGGAAATATTATATATAGTTTATATATAGTGTGAAGTATTATATATAATATTCATTTGTTTTATATAAAAAATGTATAAAACAAATGAATATTATATATAATACTTCACACTATATATAAACTATATATAATATTTCCGCCTGGGTGTCGAAGATTTTATAGACAATTTTTCAAGATTAAAAAATTTTAGAAAAAATTTGAATAATTTTAAGAGATATTTAGAAGTTTTGAAAAGGTACAAACATAATTTTGAACTTAAAAAGAAAATTTTCTTAAGATATCTGGGAAAATTTGAAATAATTATTTATTTTAAGAGATTATTTAAAAAGATATTAAAAGCATTCCTAAATTTTACCTAAAAATCTTTTGAACTGACTTAAATTTTTCCTAAAATTTGGTAAAATCCTGTAAAATAAAAAAAACTCTTAGAAATTTTCCAGATATTTTTTGGAAATATCTGAAATATTCAAAAATCTTTTAAAATTTTCTCGAGAAACCTAGGAAAATTATATTTATATAACTTTAAGTAAATAAACAAAGTAATATAAAAAATAGTTATTCGAAATTTTCAGTCCTTTTTGGTTGAGGATTCAACTATTTTATTGAATTTTTTTTTCAATAGATGAATTCAACTGTTTTTCATTTAAAATAAAAATTATTTTGGATTGGAATATCAATTTTTTGTTGAGAATTCATCTTTTTTGCTTGAAAATTTAACTATTTTTCAATTCCATAAAAAAATAAATGCGTTTTCGTTAAGAAAAAAATTGTATGTAGAGTTTACGCAAACCCCATGAAGTTTTAGTATTTCCCATCAAAAAAGACGTTTTTGTAAATTTTATTCAAAATCGTCGATATTAGGTTAATCTAGTTGAAACTCAACATTTCTCTTTTTTTGCGGTTATTTTATCACAAACTGTTTCTAATACATAAAATACTACTTTCTACTGATAATAAGATGTTTACGTACATTTTTTAAACAATTTATTATTGTTTTTACAAATTTTCTCTTAGAATAGAGTTAGAAAGTCGCGGTTTTTTCCAAATTTTTCAACTTTTCAGTTAGAGGGAGGCAATAATCAATGAAATTTAACAGAAATAATTATTTAAACAATTTATTATTTATAATAATATTCTCTTAGAATAATGCTAGAAAGTTGCAGTTTTTTGTACAATTTTCTACTTTTAGTTCACTTTTCAATTTGAGTGAGGTAATAATGAATTCAAGTTACCAAACTTAATTGTTTAAACAATTTATTATTATTTTCAATAATATTCTTATTGAATAATACTAGAAAGTTGAGTTTTTTCTGAAATATTCATCTTTTTGCCCACTTTTTACTTAGAGGGAGGTAAAAATTTATCAGATTTAACAAGCATAATTGTTTCAACAAATTATTATTGTTTATAACTATCTTCTCAGATAATTGCTAGAAAGTTGCAGTTTTTTCCGATATTTGAAATATTCTACAAATTTTCTATGTGAATCATATTAAGTGTAAATTTTCTTTGAAGTAATTACTGAGAGACTTTTTTTTCAAATTAATATTTATTATTTATTCCCAACTAATAAGTAAAAGTAAAACTGAAAGGAGATAAACCATAATGAATTGTTTAAACAATTATGTTTGTTAACTTGCATTAATTATTATCTCACTAAGTAAAAGGTGGACAAAAATTTAAGAACAACCACAACTATATAGCATTAATATAAGAGAAGATAGTCATAAACAGTAATAATTTGTTTGAATAATTATTTTGGTTAAATTGCATTAATTATTACCTCGCTATAATAATAAATAATAATAAATGGTTTACACAATTATTTCTGTTTTTAATTGATTATTGCCTCGCTCGAACTGAAAAGTTGGAAGCAAGTTGCAAAATTCAGCAAAAAACCACGACTTTCTAACTCTATTCTAAGCGTAAATTGCTAAAAACAATAATAAATTGTTGAAAAAATTCATTAGAAATAAAATATAAATATAAAATTTATTTATTAGAAATAATTGGTATTTAAAAAACCACAAAAAAGTCATAAGTAGCGCTAAAAACTAGCAAAACTCAATTTTTCACTTATGGGTTTTTTTGGGACCCTATAAAACAGACTTATGGGGGTGATATTTAAAAAATAATATTTTATTCGTATTCTATTCTATTCTATTCTATACCCTATTGATGATTCTACTGAAAATTTGTCAAAATTTCATATTGAATGGTGGACGACATACGATTATTATTAATCGACATGTCCGAAACTTTTTTATTTTTACATATATTAAAGAACTTAAATTTACAAACTCGAGAAAAACGTAGCAAGCAGTTGCCAATTTTACTAATTAAAAAAAAAATTTTTATGATCCAGAAAATCCGTTCAAACACTACGTAATAAGGGAAAACCTCCCTACAGTGGATAATGCAACTTCCAGTGAATAATCATTAATTAAGAGCACAAATAAAAGAAAAATAATTAATTTTAATGTTAGTTTATAAACACTTACAGTGTCTTAACTATTAATTAAATTAAATTAATTATTTTAGATATGTTAGTATTTCTAATTGATGATTATCCACTGTAGGTTGTATTATTCACTGTAGCGAGGTTTCCCCTATTCATAAAAATCTAACTGTTAAAAAATCAGGAAATTTTCAGACACACGAAAAAATTGCTCTATATTTTCAAAAGCAATAAAGTTTTACTAGACTTTTTTGATAAAATTTTTCAAATTTAATTTAACTTGATCTAGTTTTCACTTTTTATTTTTCCCTGCAAATAAAATGCATGATTCTCACATAAAACGGTTATGCAAACGACCTTCGAGGTACCCGGAATGCATAAGCAATATTTTCACTTCTCTTGCGTAGACCTCATAAACCACTTTTGCACGCAAATAATTGGCCTCTTTTGTGTGGCTATAACACTGTTTCATTATTTTTCATGACTTGAAAATAGGGGAAAAAGGAACCTCAGTTTTTTTTCATGAAAAAATATTTTTTTCTTTTGCAAAAATTGCCATCGTAATTTTGAGCCTAGACCCTTGCTATTTTCGCGAAACTGTAAAAAAAGTAATTAAAGTCACAAATCCAATAACGCAATCCGTTTTTAATCACTTTATCTTATTTCTGCAATCGTTAATTTCGAGAGATTCTATAATGCAGTGGAGAAAGTGTCGATTCATTATCGATTAAATATTTTCCTTATTTCCTATTTCTTAAGTCTGAGGATCTGAAATCGAAAGTTTTATATTCCCACAGAATGTTTAATCTTAAATTTTTTAGTTTTTAAATCTAAATTTCATTCTAAGAGTTCATTTTCAACCAAACAGTTAAATTTTCAAACAGGAATGATTTTTCAGTCAAGAGAGAGAAAAAATAGAATTTTCATCCCAAAAAGACGAATTATCAAAAAACAGTTGAATTTTGAAGTGAAATAGTTGAATTTGAAACAAGAAACGAACAAGATCCAATCAAAAATATTGAATAGTTAAATTTTCATTTTAAAAAATAATAATTTTTTCAAATTGAAAAGACGAATTTTCTACAAAAAAGTGGAATTTTCTACAAAATTGTTGTATTTTCAAGCCAAAAAGACGAATTTTGAACCAAAACAGATTAATTTTTAACCAGACAGTTGCATTTTTAACCAAACAAGGTAAACTTTCTGCAGAAAAGAATGAATTTTCAAAGCAAAAAGATGAATGTTCAACAAAATAGTTGAATTGTAAACCAACAAAAAATTTGTTATTCCTGAAAGAAAAAAAATTTGAATCAAATTTTGTAATTTTCTAGATGAAAATACGAATTTTTGACAAAACAGTTGAATTTTCGACGCGACAATATGAATTTTCTACGAAGAAGTTCATTTTTAACCAATTAATTGCATTTTCAATAAAATAGTTAAATTTTCAGTTAAAAAAATGAATTTTCAACACAAAAAAATGAATTTTCAACAAAAATTATGAATCTTACAAAAAATGAATTTTCAACAAAAATTATGAATCTTCAAACAAAAATTTTAAGAATTTTTAGTAGTAGAATTTTCAACTTAGAAAGATGAAGTTTCAACAAAAAAATGTAATAGCTGATATTTCAAGAAAAAAAGATTTTAATTTAAAATGAAATGCAATTACATTTAACAAACAAAAATGAATTTTCAACAAATTACTTCAATCCATAACTGAAACAGATTACTTTTCAACTAAAAAGTTGCATATTTAACCAAAAAATTAATTTCCTACTAAAAGAATTTATTTTCTACTAAAAAGGATTAATTCTTAACAAAATACATGAATTTTCAACCAAGGAGTTGATTTTTCAATTAAAAAATATTAATTTTCAACCAAAAATAACTGATAATTGAAAAATAATATGCTTTTAGGGATATGTTTTAAACATGGCCAATTTCTCAAAAGAAGTTTACAATTTGGTATTAAAGAATGAAAATGACAGTGTTTGTTCTTTTTTACGAGAAATCTTTAAACTGTTCAATTTAGAAAAGTTAAAAACATTTTGCATGTTAATGACATTTAATTTAAAATTGTTAAATTGAAAAGTGTAAAAATCTTCAATTTTTAAAAATTTATAAAATTTCAACTATTTGTTTGAAAATTCATGTATCTTGTTGAAAATTCGTCCTTTTGGTTGGTTCAATATTCATTATGTGGAAAAGCGATCTTTGTCTTTTGGCTTAAAATTCTAACAATTTGGATGAACATTTTTTTTCTTGACTGAAAAATCTTTATTTGATGAAAATCCGTCTTTTTATTTGGTTGGAAAATAAACAATTTTACTTGAAAATTCGTCTTTTTGATTGGAAAATTAGTATTATTAATAAAATGAAATAAATAAATAATAATGTTTTTAATGTTTTAAATCAAATGAATAATGCATAAATAAATTATTATTAATTTTTTAATTCATCATTGTTCAACTTCTTAATTGCAGGGTGGTAATTGTTTTATTCCGTTTGTAAAAGATTCTATGTTAAAAATGTTACAAAATTAAGATTATGGTTTTTAAAAATTAGGTAATTTTGAAAATGAAGTTTTGCGGCCATCCTGATATATAATTCCTGTCAGTTACTGTTGATAATTATATTTTTACTTGCAAATTTTATTATTTGGTTAAAAATTCGACAACTTTATTAAAAAATCATCCTTTTTGATTTCAAATTCATTTTTTTTCAAATTCTACTTTTTGGGTTGAAAATTCGACTATTTTGGCAGAAAATTAACTTTTTTTTAAAAATTCAACTGAAATATCTCTTGGTTGAAAATTTTGGATAAAAATGCAACTGTTTGTTTGAAAATTAATCTTCTTTGGCTGAAGATTCAACTATTTTGATGAAAATTCGTCTTTTTTGTTTGAATTCAACTGTTTTTTACTCAAAATTAAAATATTTTTCGGTTAAAATATCTGTACAAAAATAAATATCTATAAAATTAAATTATTTGCTTGAAAGTTGAACCACTTTGTTAAAAAATAAATATTTTGTTGAAGATTCGTAATTTTAGTTGTAAATTCATCCGTTTGGTTGAAAGTTGAGCTATTTTATTGTAATTGAAAATGCAGCTACGTGGGTAAAAGTTGAACTACTTTGTTAAACTTTTTTCTTGTTCAAGGTTCATTTATTTGTTTGAAAATGTAACTATTTTGTTGAAAATTCTTTTTTTTAAATTAATTTCCTAACTGAAAATAAAACTTTTCCCTTTTGGTTGAAACTTGGAAAATTCCTGATTTTTTGTTGTTGAAATGTCAACTGTTACTTTTTTCGTTGAGAATTCATCTTTTTGATGAAAATTCAAATCTTGGGGTTGAAAATTTAACTATTTGGTTAAAAGTTCAACTATTTTGTTAAAAATTCGCATCTTTTGCTTTAAAGTTCATGTATTTGGTTGCAAATGCAACTGTTTCATTCAATTTTTTCTTGAAAACTCAAGTATTTAGTTAAAAATGCAACTGTTTTGTTGAAAATTAAATTTTGTTGTTAAAAAGTAATCTTTTTTGGTCGAAAATTTAACTGTTTTGTTGAAAATTCGTCCTTTTGGATTGAAAATTTATCTTTTATGGTAGAAAAGTCATCTTTTATAGTTGAAATAAATAAATAAACTTGAAATTATTTAGTTTTTACTTGAAATTGATTTATTCTATTCATAAAAGACTCTATATTAAAAATGTTACAAGATGAAAATTCCTGAAAAGTATCGATTGCAATTTTAAATTTAGATGTGAAAACTGCTTGACTTTAAAAAACTATATCATATCCCTCTTTAATATGAAGAGGACAAGCCTAGATTCTCCGTTTTGTTACTTCATCTCTTTTTAAACCCAACCTTGACATTCATAATGCACTTTCTTGTTTGTAGAATAATTATGTATTTTATTTTGCATTTGGTAATTTTGCCAAAAATTATTAACTTAAATTATTAAATTATTCACTATTTTGCAAATTATTTTACCAGTTAATAGTGGAATAGATGTTAGGAAAACTTTATAGTTTTTTTTTAAAGTCAGGGAATGTTTTTGAGCGTGCTTAAATTTGTTTAAAAATTATAAAATTAATTAAATAACGATGCATTTTCATATTTGTAACAGTGAATTTGTAGTACTGGATTTATACTTACAGTGAACTCTCACTTATTTCAAGGGCCGAGAAACGTAAACATTTTGATATTCCAAGTCTGCAGGAGCCCCCACCTCTACCGCGAGTCGTGGGGTGATTTTGTCAAGCGACGTTCATGGGCTGCCCCTCCCTTGTATCGATGCGCGCGCTGTAAGCATGTGTTTTTTTAATTGGTCAGCCACTGACGCGGGCGAGACCGTACAGGGACAGTGGTGGGAGGTAAAGGAGCTTCGCTACTTGGAATATCCGTGCGTGAGAGACTTTTAATAAGTGAGCTTTGGAATAAGTGAGAGTTCACTGAATTAAAAACCAATTTCTTTTCATCATTCTTACTAATCTCAGGAAAATATATTAATATTGAAAATATTACTATGTCAAATTGAAGTTTAAGTAATTATGACAACAATAATAGAAATGTTTTAATTATTCATCAATTTCATGGACTATAGCAGGAAATTTAAAAATAGATTAATTTTGTTTTTAGTATTATTATTTTAATTAATTTATGTTATAAATCTATAAGGACTGCAAAAAAAACATTATTTATAATTATTTCGCGTATTTTTTCATACTTATTCTTATTTTTCTTTAATTTCCTGATTTGTTGATAAATTTAGTCATTTGCAATTTTCTTCGGAATTTGATTAGGCATCCGGAAAATCTAATGAATAAGGTTACAGAATACACTTAATTTAAACGTATTATCTTACTAAACTAGGCTTAGATTTCTATATTAAACATTTATTAAAAATTATTATTGTACTGAATACTAAGGTGTACATTTATTTTGTGTTTCAGGTACGTATGACTCATACAGTGGATTATTTTCTAATTCAAAAATTGATGATCGTATTGGTATGTATACAAGACCCTTAAATAAAAAAAATTTTATTTGGACTCGGTTTTTCAAATTGAATTCAATTGAATTTTTAAATGAAAAATCAAGGTGTCGACTCCCAGGAAAACCTGAAATTGTCAGGGAATTTCTATATATCTGCAAAATCATGAAAATTTCAGGGAATATTTTTTTAAGTCCGAATTTTTTCGAGCGTGCTTAATGTTTTTTTTTTTAAATTGTAATATAAAATTATATAAAATTGCTTCTAATTTGTTACAGTAGCTTTATACTTCTTTTTATAATTTTCACACATTTTTTTATTTGAAATTAAAATATTTTTTGGTAGGTTCATCTCTTTGGTTGAAAATTTAACTATTTTGTTGAAAATTCAACTGTCTTCTAAAAAGTTTATCTTTTTGGTTTAAATATTCAACTATGTGGTTGAAAATTTAACTATTTTGGTAAAAATTCATATTTTTTTATTGAAAATTCAACTGTTTGGTTGAAAATTAATTTTTTTTAATTCAACTATTTCGTTGAAGTTGAATCTTTTTTCATTGAAAATTCGACCGTTTAGTTGAAAATTCGTCTTTATAAGTCGAAAATTCAACTATTTGGTTAAAAATCATTTTTTTGGGTTCAATTGTTAACTGTTTTGGTGAAAATTCGTCTCTTTTGATTGAAAGTTTAAACTATTTGGTTGTAAAGCAAATGTTTGGTTGTAAATATATTTTTTGTTGAAAATATAACGATTTGGTTTAAAATTCATCTTTATTGGTTGAAAATGATCTTTTTTGTTGAAAATTCTAATGTCTTCTAAAAAATTCGTCTTTTTTGTTTGAAAATTCAACCATTTGGTTGAAAAAAACTGTTAATGTTCCTCTTAATAAAATAAATCTCTAATTACTTATGAGGAACAATTTAAAATGAATAAGCTTTTCACATTTTATGAGGATTTTATTCACGATGAGGATTTTATTCACGATTCATTTCTCTTAATTACAAAATTCTAAGAAATTAACAAAATTAAAATTTAAAAAAATTCATTATCATCAAAAAAAATCATAAAGTCTTTTGAATAAAAAAAAAATAAAAAGAGGAAAGAAAAAGAATGCAACCTCCAAATCCCTTTACTTTTTCCTCTGTTTTTGTTTGTTTTTATTTTTTTTAATCACAATCAAAAAACTTGTACAAAAATCGACGAATGTTTTAATGTTCATTTCATTGGTAGATTTTTCAAAATGTTTTTTGTTTGTGATTAAAAAAAATAGAAAAAAATAAACGAGAGGAAAAAAGTAAGGCGATTTGGAGATTTATTTATTTTTCTTTCCTCTTATTTTATTTCGGGGTTGTTAATTTTAATGTTGAAATTTAAGAGCTTAAGAGTGTGTTTGAATAGACCAAATTTGATCAGTGATTTCCTAGTTTGGCTTAATAGTTAAAATTTTGTTTTTAATAAATTTTCAAGCTCTTCATCCGATATATTAATTAAAATATTAAAACTATAATTTAAAGGAAATTTTTACAAACTTTGGCACAATTGTTTGTTGATTTATCTACTCTGGAAATTTGAATAAGTTGAAATTAGTAACAATTTAGCTGGTTTAAATTCATGAAGTATCAAACTAACAAAGCAAGGTTTTTCCTCAATGAGGAGAAAAAAATTGGCTCAACAACTTAAATCTAATTATCTTTGAGTCATCTTCTCAGTCGCTAAAAACTGCATTTAAAAATAACCTCGTATATAAATTAATCAGATTAGGAAGTTATTGAGTTTTCTTAGTTTTTCTGGTTGATTTCGTTCATTAACGGGTAAAAATAAATTATAGGAATTTAAAATACCAATTTTTGACGAAAAACACTAACATACTCTGCAGTTGTTCAACATTGTTAATTTAATTTATGAAATCAAATGAGTATGTCAGGTGATAAACACTAACCTGCACTTTTATTGTTCAAATATTGTAAATATTCTTTGACATCTAATGATTTTTTTATTAATAATAGGAATTTTCGACGACAAACACTATCACTTAGAATTAAAAATTATTTTTTACTAAAAATACCGATTTCCGGTATAAAACACCAACAAAACCAAAAATTCTGAATTTATTGATTTAGAATCATAATCTTACCTAAAATTATTCAAAACATTTTTGTTTAATGACTGAATTCAAATTGTAAATCTTCATTGAAATTTAATGATTTTTTACGAAAAATAACGATTTCAGTTTTAAAATGCCAACATAATTCAAAATTGTTACAAGATTCTAAAACTTGTTCAAATTATAATGAATTTTCTTTAAAAATACAAATTTTCGATGTCAAACACCAACATTCCTAAAATTGTTGAAAAATTATAAATATTCTTTGACATTTAATCATTTTTTAATAAAAATGTCAGTTTCCGACGAAAAACATGAGCACAAACCGAGTTTGAACAAGCTTCTAAAATTGTAAATTTTATTATAAAAAAAAAAATATTCGGTTTAAATCTAATTGTTTTTTTGTTTAAAAATTTAACAGTTTTAATGAAAATTTTTCTTTTTAGATTGAAAATTTAACTATTTTGGTAGCAAATTCATTTCTTTCTCGCAAAGTTCACTATATTGTTGAAAATTCGTTTTTTTCTCAGGTTGAAAATCACTTTTTTTAACTGGAAATTTAACTAGCTCATTTTTAGTTGAAAATTCTTGTTGATTGAAAATTGAATTATTTTTGCGAAAAATGTAACTACATTGTTGAAAATTAGGTTTTTTGCTTGAAAATTTAACTGTTCCATTTTTGATTGTATCTTCATCTTTTTTAGTTGTAAATCTAACTTTTTTGTCGAACATTCATTTTTCTAGTTAAATATTTTTGATTTTCGTTAAAAATGCTTGGGTTGAAAATAACTATTTTGTTGAAACTTGATGTCTTTTGTCGAAATTTCTTTTTTTTTCGTAGAAAATTAAGATTCTTGCATAAAAATTCATCTTTGTTGTTAAAAACTGAACTATTTTGTTGAAAATTCAACTTTTTGGTTGAAAATTGAATGATTTTGTTGAAAAATTCTACTACTTTGTTGAAAATTCGGGTTTTTTATTGAAAATTAATTTTTTTAACCGAAAATGTATCTGTTTCATTTTTCATTGTAAATTTATCTTTTTCAGTTGAAAATTCAACTACTTAGTTAAAAATTCATGTATTTTGTTCAAAATTGGTCTTTTTGGTAGAAAATTAACATTCTTATTTGAAAATTCATTTTTCGGTTACAGATGCATCATTTTTTAGTTGAAAATTCCAATATTTTGTTAAAAATTCGTTGCTTTTTATTGTAAAAAAGATTTTTTATTTATTGAAAATATCACTTTTCCATTTTTGGTTGAAAAGTTGTCTTTTTTTTGTTGGAATTTCAACCATTTGGCTGAAAATTGATCTTTTTAGTATAAAATTCATGTAATTTGTTGTAAATTTTTATTTTTTTCATTTTTTAAAATTTTATTTGGTAAAAAAATAATCTACGTTGAAAAAATTATACAATTTTGAGAAAAAGTCATTTTTTGGTTGAAAATTCACCTGGTTTGTTTAAAATATGTCAATTTGATTAAAAATGCAACTACTTTGGCATAACATTCAATTACTTGGTTAAAAATTAACTTTTTTTTTTATTAAAAACTCATGAATTAATTTTTAAATTCGTCTTTTTGGTAGAAAATTAATCTCATTGGTTAAAACTTCATTTTTGTTGTTGTTAAAAATTCAACTACTTGGTTGGAAATGCATAGTTTTATTATAAAATCTAAGAATTTTGTTGAAAAATAATCGTTTTTGGTAGAAAATTCGCGTGAGTCTAGTTTAGGCGGTGTGATCATAACCATAAATGTATGTAATCTGGAGTAATCCTATGCAATCCGGAGTAATTTTAGTAATTTTAGTTATTCATCATTTTTAGTTTTCCTTTTCATTTCCTACCTTTTCATTGTTGAAGTGGAGGAATGTAAAAATTTGTGATAATTGGTACGTGACTTAGTGAGTTGGCAGTAGGTGTAAAAGTCCTTGACTCTTTCCAGAAGTTTCAGTAAACTCGTGGCAATGTGTCTAATGTGTGAATGTGCCAGATATCCTCCATATGCTATCTCGAATCGATTTCAAGAACGCTCAGATATCAAAGTTCCTATTACACGTTCCAGGTTTGCAGAACCTCGAGTTCGAAGTCATTCATCCGGAAACTTTCATAATTATAATTAAAATTTAATCCTTCTAGCTTATCTATACCACTTTCCTAACGATTTTTCCTTAGACTGTCAATCGTCTAATGGCAAATCAATTGGTAACTTGATCAATATGGTGGCAATAAAAAACCTAAAAGTATATTATGCACCTAGGACAGAAGAGGGATTTTATTGATGAGTGTATGTTTTCAGTACAAGTCATAGGCGAGCAAACACGAGCCGCAAGCGAGTGCGCGAGCTAAAGGCGCGTGAGGGAGTCAAAGAAGCTTGCTTGAGCCAAAGACGCGTGAGGGATTCAGAGAAGCTTGCGCGAGCCAAAGACGCGTGATGGAGTCAAAGAAGCGTGCGCGAGCCGCAAGCGAGTGCGCGAGCTTAAGATCCGTGAGGGAGTCAAAGAAGCTTGCGCAAGCCAAAGACGCGCGAGGGAGTCAAAGAAGCGTGCGCGAGCCAAAGACGCGTGAGGGAGTCAAAGAAGCTTGCGCAAGCCAAAGACGCGCGAGGGAGTCAAAGAAGCGTGCGCGAGCCAAAGAAACGTGCGCGAGTCAAAGTAGCGTGCGCGAGCCAATGACGCGTGCAGGAGTCAAAGAAGCATGCGTGAGCCTAAGACGCATGCGCGAGACAAAGACGAGTACTAAAAACATACACAATTCAACAATTTGGTAGAAAATATACTGTAAGGTTGAAAATGAACTTTATTGCAGAATTTTATATTTTTTGTTGAAAATTGGACTATTTGGTTGAAAATCAAACTATTCTTATAACAGTGTAACTATTTGGTGGAAAATTTACTTCTTCGTTGAAAAATCTTTTTTTCTGGTTGAAAATTAAACTTTTTTGTAGACAATTCATCTTTTTAGGTTTAAAATTGAATCTTTTTTTTTAAATCGTCCTTTGGGATTGAAAATTCGTGTTTTTTTTTTTTGTTAAAATTAATTTTTTATCCGAAAATTTAGCTATTCTATTTTTGGTTGGAAATGTATTGTTTATAAGTTGAAAAATTAACTATTTGTTAGACAATTCATGTATTTTGTTGAAAATTTATCTTTTTAGTCAGAAAATTAATCTTGTTTGTTGAAAATTCATTTTTGGTTGAGGATGCATCTATTGGGTTAGTTTTTCGCAGTTTTTGTTTGAAGTCAACTTGTTGAAAATGCGTTTTTTCTTGTTGTAAATTCATTTTTCAAACTGAAAATTTGAAGATTACATTTTTGGTTTAAAAAATATCTTATTTAGTTGAAAATTCAACTATTTGGTTTAAAAATCATCTTTCTGGATTGAAAATGCTTTTTTTTCGTTTTTATTCAACTGATTAAAAATTCGTCTTTTGGTTGCAAATCCATCTTTAATAGTATAAAAATGATATATTTGTTGAAACTGAACTTTTTTGTTGAAAATTCCATTTTCGGGTTGAAAATTTAACACTGTTTAAAAAAATTTGTCTTAGTGGCTTAAAAATTCAACTTTTTTTGGTTGCACTTTAATACTTTTCGAAAATTTAACAATTCTAAATTTAACTATTTTGATAAAGTCATCTTTTTTGGTCAAAAATTCAACTATTTGGTTAAAAATTCGTCCGTTTGGATTGAAAATTCATCTTTTATGGTAGAAGAGTCATCTATCTTGATTGAATTTTTTTTAATACTTTAAAGCTCAACTGTTTGATTGTTAATCCAACTGTTTGGTTAAAAATTAATTTTGTTCTTATTGAAAATACGTCTTTTTGGGTTGAAAGGTCAAGGCGGGTTTAAAAAAGCCCAAAATTGGTAACATCGTTTATGGTCTGCCCCTTAGGGAAAAAAGTATCCCAGAATTTTTCTTTTTTCAAAAAAAATGTACACGATTTAAACGTAAATTCTATCTCTCTCAAGCTTTGAAAATGAATAATAACGTATTTTTTTTTTTTTTAATTCAAAATATTGTTGAGGTTATATAATTAAAAATATCTTGAGGCATAGGTTAGAATTTTTAATTTAAAAAAACAAAAAACAGTGGTTCATGTCCATGCTAAGTTTCTACAATGTTCTCGAAACTTAGCACGAACGCGAACCACTTTAGCTGGAGAATGTTCTCGATGTCGGTAAGGTAGGAATCTTGATCTAAAACCAGACTTGCCCATCTGCTTTTATTTATTTGGTAAAAGTAAACATTTGAAGGGGTGGCCCGAGTCAAAACAAAATATTTAGGTTTTTCATTGTCACCCCATTGATCAATGACGAAAATGTTTAAAAATGTATTTAATTTCTTTTATGGCACTTTTATTTTGCAGTAAAATTAATATGTCAAGAGATATTGTATATCGTGTTCAGTAAGGGGATAGAAGATTGATTAACTAAAGTACTTACAAGTTTAACATTTTCCCTATTTCCTCGCGTGACTACAAATCCATCAGCTTCAGTATAATCCTATACCTCTATTGTTCCAATAAGTGGACAACTCATTTCCCACTGTAGTCAATTTACTGTCGTAATTCGTTTTACGAAATAATTTTCTCTTGCATTTTTAACGTTTTCAATTTTACAAGTTTAAATCAAAAACACGGCTTTTCGACAATATAGTAGATTTTTTAACCAAATTGTTGAATTTTTAAGGCAAAAAGACAATATTTCTACAAAAAATTGAGTTTTCTGCCAAAATAGTTGAATTTTCAACCCAAAAAGACGAATTCCAAACCAAATAGTTCAATTTTCTACCAAAGAAGACGAATTTTCAACAAAATATATGAATTTTTAAATAGGCAAAACATGATATTTGAACCAGAAGAGATTTTAATATTAAATCAAAAACAATTGAATTAAAAAAAAATGTTCAACGAAATAATCGATTTTTCCACCAAATTGCTGAAACTTTAAGCCAAAAAGACGAATTCTGTACTAAACAGAAAAATTGTCAACCCAAAAATATGAATTTCGAGCAAAAAGTTCATTTTCATTCCAAAAGGATGAATTTTCAACAAAATAGGTACTTTATCTACTAAAAGAACTGAATTTTTAAACCAAAAAGACGAATTTCTTATCAAATAGCTGAATTTTCAATTAAAAAAGATGTCTCAGGCAAGAAAGAACAAAAATTAAACCAAGTTGTTGAATTTTCAACCAGAAAAAAATGAATTTTCAACAAAAAAGTTAATTTTCAACAAAATACATGAGTTTTTAACCAAATTGTTTAAATTTTCAACAACAAAAATTGATATTTGAATCAAAAAAATTTTAATTTTAAGTAAAAAGTAGTTGAATTAATAAAAAACACTTTTGAATGAAATAGTAGATTTTTCAACCAGATTGTTGAATTTTCGAGCAAAAAAGACGAATTTGATATAAAATAGGTGAATTTTCAACAAAAAAGTTCATTTTTAACCAAATAGTGGAATTTTTTACTTACAAAGTTGAATTTTCAACTAAAATGATGAATCTTCAACCAACAAAAAATATATTTTTAACAAAGTATTTCAACTTTTAGCCAAGTAGTTGAATTTTCAATTAAAATTATGGATCTTCAACCAGAAAGGATATTCTTAACGAAAAATGTAATATTTGATATTTCAACCAAAATTTTTTGTTATTTTAATTTAGAAACAGTTGAATTAGTCCAAAAAGGACTAATTTTCAATAAAATAGTTAAATTTACAATCAAAAAGAATATTTCAGACAAGAAAGAAAATAAATTCAACCAAATTGTTGAATTTTCAACAAAAAAGCTAATTTTCAACCAAATAGTAGAATTTTTTACCATGAAATTTGAATATTCAACTAAAATGATGAATCTTCAGCCAAAAAAAAAATATATATATTTTTATCGAACTAGTTAAAGTTTTAGCCAAGTAGTTGAACTTTCAATAAAAAAAGATGAATTCTTAACGAGAAATGTAATAGTTGATCATTCAACCAAATTTTTTTGTTATTTTAAATTAGAAACAGTTGAATCAATCCAAAAAGGACTAATTTTCAATAAAATAGTTGAATTTACAATCAAAAAGAATATTTCAACCAAGAAAGAAAATAAATTCAACCAAATTGTTAAATTTTCAACAAAAATTGTGGAATTTTTTACCAAGAAAATTGAATTTTCAACTAAAATGATGAATCTTTAACCAAAAAAAATATATATATTTTTATTCAACTATTTAAACTTTCAGCCAAGTAGTTGAACTTTCAATAAAAAAGATGAATTTTTAACGAAAAATGTAATAGTTGATATTTCAACCAAAATTTTTTGTTATTTTAAATTAGAAACAGTTGAATTAATCCAAAAAGAATTTTTAATATTATACTTGAATTTACAATCAAAAAGAATATTTCAGGCAAGAAAGAAAATAAATTCAACCAAATTGTTGAATTTTCAACAAAAAAATTAATTTTCAACCCAAAATGGAATAGTTAAATTTGCAGTTTAAAAAAAACCGAGTGATGATGAGTGATGTACGATATTTGATTCAAAATCAGTATTTTATGAGACTGTAAGGCCGTCTGAAAAGTGAGTCGTGTTTTTTATAATATCTTTGGTCGTGAAAACATGGTCTGACGTGGTAGTCATCTGCTTGACTGTGATTGGTAATCTCATATGGCGCGAAATTTGAAAATGGTTTTGTCCGAGCTAGAGAGTATTTTATATAAATATATATATATGCCTACAGAAAAGTTAAATTACCCTTCAGCAGGATTTGTAACGCTCACTTTTCAGGGGGCGTTACAGGCTCATAACACGGTGATTACGAATGAAGTTCTTTAATTTTAAGCAGTCTCATGAAAAATATTTGATTGAATAAATTTGATGTTATTTCTACATATTTCTTGATATTTATAGTTCTGAAAAAGATTGAACGAATCATCGCGTGCAAGGAGGGTTGGAAAATTATGGCGATGGGCTGGGTATACTAGGTCAACTTTTCCAGCAGGGTGGAATCACTCACGAATTGCATGTGTCTACGCAAAGCTGTGTTTATTCCCACCGTTTAGAAATACACGTTTCAATAGAAATTTTCTTCCCAAGCTTGCTAAAACTATCATTTTTATTTCAATTCGATGAGGATTGTTTATTTTTAAATAAGATGTTTGCAATATTTACCAATTGCAGACTTCACTCTCTGTCCACTATTTCCTTCTTTTCCCATTTTTTAAATAAGATTTCCTCTTTTTTCTTCAGTTTCCGAGAAACTTCTGCTTTTTCTCGTTTTTTCGCATAAATTCGAATTGAATTTTTGCTTGAAAGTTAATTATTTTTACTTGAAAGGTCTAGAATTATATTTTTGGTTGGGAATCAATCGCTTTTGATTAGAAATTCTCTTATTTGGTTGAAAATTTAATTATTTTGTTCAAACTTCATGTATTTTGTTGAAAATTCGTCTTTTTGGGTGAAAATTCAACTATTTGGTTGAGAGTCGAACCACTTTGTTGAAATTTCATTTTATTAGTTTGGTTGAAAATTTAACTGTTTTTTTGAAATTTTGGTTTTTTTAAGTGAAAAATTAACTAATTCATTTTTTGATTCGAAATTTATAGTTTTTCGTTGAAAACTCAACTATTTGGTTGAAAATTAAGTTCTTTGTAGAAAATTCGTATTTTTGGGTTAAACCGTTTCGGTTTAACATTTATATTTTCGGGTTAAAAATTCAACAATTTGTTTGAAAATTGATTTCTCTCTTGACTGAAAATTCAACTCTTGTTTAAAATTCTTCTTTTAATACATTTTTCGTTGAGAATTCTTCTTTTTAGTTGAATTTAACTGTTTTTTTTAAATCTAAATCTAAACATTTTTTTGGTTGTGATATCAACTATTACAGTTTTCTTTAAGAATTCATTTTTTTGTTGAAGATTCATCATTTTAGTTGAAATTTTATCCCCTATGTTGACAATTGAACTATTTTGTTGAAAATACGGCTTTGTAGGTTGAAAACTCAACTATCTGTTTACAAATTCAACTATTTTGTTGAAAATTTAATTATTTTATTGAAAATTCAATTATTTTGTTAAAAAATGATATTTTTTGTTTAAAAACTTAACTTTTTTGATGAACATTCGTCTTTTTGGATAAAAAAATTCGTATTTGGGTCTTGAATATTCAATTATTTGGTTGCAAATGCAACTGGTTGATAATTTTTTGTTAAATTCAATTGTTTGGTTGAAATTTCTTCTTTATAGGTTGAAAATTCATGTTTGTAGGTTAACAATTCGTCTTTTGGTAGAAAATTAATCTTGTTGGTTGAAAATTCAACTATTTGGTTCAAAGTTGAACTACTTCGTAAAAAATTCATTTTATTAGTTGAAATTAATTCTTTAAACTGAAAATTCAACTGTTTTGTTGAAAAATCGTCTTTATGGGTTGAAAATCTTATATTTTCTTAGAAAATTCAACTATTTGGTTGAAAACTAACTTTTTGTTTTAAAATTGATATTTTCAGGTTGAAAATTCAACTATTACAACTTTCTTTGAGAACTCATTTTTTTGAATCATCATTTGAGTTAAAAATTTAACTATTTTGTTGATAATTCATTTTTTTTTGTTAAAAAATAAATTTTGTTTATCCGGAACTTTAACTATTCCATTTTTCTTGAAAATTTATCTTTTCTATTCCATAGGTGTAATTCTTTATTTACTGATCGGTATACATTTTATTTGATCTAGCTTTATTTTTTTTAAGCTCAAAATGTAACCATTCGGTTGAAAATGCATCTTTGTAGGTTGAAAATTCAACTATTTGTTTAAAAATTCAACTATTTCGTTTAAACCTAATTATTTTTTGAAAATTCAACTATTTTGTTAAAAGATAATCTTTTTTGCTTGAAAATTTAATATTTTTGTAGAGCATTCATCTTTTTTTTATACAAAATCCCACTGTCACCTAAAATATTCGCCGTTTTGATTTGGTTGTAAATGCAACTGTTTGGCTGGTAATTTTTTTTCAGTTCAATCATTTGGTTAAAAATTCATCTTTGTAGGTTCAAAATTCAACTATTTGGCTACATTTCTTGGTTGAAAATTAACTTTTTTGTTGAAAATTCTACTGTCTTCTAAAAAATTCATCATTTTGGTTTGAAGATTAAACTATTTGCTTAAAAGTGCAACTATTTTTGATTTAAGTTTAATCTCTTTTGGTTGAAAATTTATCTTTGTTGATTGAAAATTGAACTATTTGGTTAAAAATTCAACTTTTCTGTTGAAAATTCATCACTTCTGTCTAAAAGTTCAACTATTTGGTTTTAGATCAAATTGTTGGGTTGATGATTATTTTTTTTTTTAATTCATCTCTTCTGGTAGAAAATTATTCTTTGCTTGAAAATTCAATATATTTCTACTTGAACTCTTAAGAATTTTACATTCAATTCAGTACGGTACATAAACATTAATTTTTATTTAAAAGAATTTATTCCCCTCATATTCCTCTATTCACTCTATTTCCTCTGTTTTGAGAGCTAGTTCTATGAAGTCTGCAATTATTGTAGGCCTTATAATTATTTGAATTAATATTAATAATAATTTTTAAGTATTAAAAATGTTCGTTGATGAAAATTTCGATAAGAAAATATTTGTTTAAAAATTTTGAATTGATTTTTGAGGTTCAAAAAAGAAATTCGATGAATATTTGAAGATTGGGGATGCATGGATGGTCCACGCAAGTCCGATATTCATGAAGTTTTATAAGCTCTCTTCGACGACCCACACCCGGAGGATGTTTGCCAGAAACTCAAACTTACAAGAACCTCTTTTTTTGAATTTTTTTTTTACACTTTATATTGCGAAGCATACTGTGCGTGTTAAAATGTGACTCTGAACTCGGTCGGGTACAGAATATTATTTCTGGAACGATGCTTTTCACTTTCCTTTTCTTTCCAAATGCATACGGGACCAAGAACGTAATTATAGTGGGTGCCTGGAATATAGCTTTTGAAAATTAACAATAATTTATGACTCATTATGAATACAAAGAATTTTTTACCTTAGATCTTTAATATTCTTTTTTGGTGCTTTCTTTATTAAAATTAATCATTAAGATTAATTGCAATCACCGACTTCACACTCTTTCTCATATTTCCCTCTTTTCCCCTTTTTTAAAGAATTCTTTTTTTCCCCTATTTTCAAAAAACTTCCTCTTTCTCTCGTTTTTTTTTCGAATTAGTAGAATGCAATCCAAAAATTTTTTGGTTGAAAATTCAACTGTTTTGTTGAAAGTTCAACTGTTCTGTTGAAAATCCAATTGTTTTGTTAGAAATTAAACTATTTGGCTTGAAATTAACTCTCTGTTGGAAATTAATATTTTGATGTTGAAAATTGTTGGTTGAATTCAACTGTTTTTTTATGTAAACATAAAATATTTTTGGGTGGAAACTATTACATTTTTGGTTGAAAATTCGACTTTATGATTGAAAATTCGATTACTTTGTTGAAAGTTTAACTACTTGTTTCAAATTTCATTTTACTGTTTGAAGATTCATCATTTTTGTTAAAAATTCATCTATTTGGTTGAGAATTTAACTGTTTTGTTGAAAATTCATCTTTTTTGGTAGAGAATTAATTTTTTTTTGTAGAAAAATAATCTTCTTGGTAGAAAATTCATTTAATTGGTTGAAAATTCAACTATTTTGTTTGAAGTGAACTTTCTTCTTGAAAATTAATATTTTGGTGTTGAAAAATTTTGATTGAATTCGACTGCTTCTTATTTAAACATAAAATATTTTTTGGTTGAAATATCAACTATAACATTTTTGGTTGGAAATTCGTCTTTAGGATTGAAAATTCGATTACTTGATTGAAAGTTTAACTTTTTGGTTAAAAATTAATTTTTTTGTAAGGATTTATCATTTCTGTTAAAAATTCATCTATTTGGTTGAAAATTTAACTTTTCCGTTGAAAATTCGTCTTTTTTTGTAGAAAATTAACTTTTTTTGTTGAAAATTAATATTTTCGGTTTAAATAATTAAACTGTTTTATAGATAATTTGTGTCTTTTCGTAAAAATTTTAACTTTTTTGGTTGTGGATTCAACTATTTTGTTGAAAATTCATATTTTTTGTATGAAGTCCAGTGTTTTTCAATTAAAATGAAAATCTTTTTTTGTTGAAGATACATCTCTGGTTAAACAATTGAACTAATTTGTTGAAAACTTGTCTTTTTTTTGTTGAAATTTAATTTTTTTAACTGAAAATTTTCATTTTTGAAATTTTAACTACTTGGTTAAATATTCAATTTTCCGGTTAAAAATTAATCATTTTACTTTGTAAAGTCATCTCTTTGGTTGAAAATTGAACTATTTCGTTGAAAAATCGTCTTTATTAGAAAATTAATCTTCTTGGTAGAAAATTTAACTATTTGGTTAAAAAATTAACTTTTCTGTTGAAAATTCATATTTTTGGTTTCAATAATTAAACTAGTTTTTAGACAATTTGCCTCTTTTGGTAAAAATTTCATCTTTTTGGTTAAAAATACAACTGGATGAAAATTAATGATTTTGGTTGAGGATTCAACTATTTTGTTGAAAATTTCTCTTTTTTGGATTATTTAAAGTGTTTTTCATCTAAAAATAAAATCTGTTTTGGTTGAAGGTTTATCTCTGGATAAACAATAAACTATCATGTCAAAATCTGGCCTTTTTTAGTTGAAAATTAATTTTTTAAACTGAAAATCTAACTATTCCATTTTCCTTGGTTAAAAATTAACTTTTTTGTTGAGAATTCGACCATTTTGTTGAAAAATCATTTTTTTAAGTTGAAAATTCAACTAATTTGATGGAAATTCGTCTCTTGCTTGAAAGTTTAACTATTTGGTTGTAAATGCAACTGTTTCATTGAAAATTAATTTTTTTTTAGACATTTCAACTGTTCAGTTTTGAATGAACTTTTTTGTTGAAAATTCATATTATCGGTTTAAATAATTAAACTGTTTTATAGATAATTGCTCTCCTTTAGTGAAAATATATTTTTGGTTCAAAATGCGTCTTTTCATTCAAAATTCTAACTCAAATTTATTCAAAGCTTGCCGTTTTTGTTTGAAAATTAATTTTTTGAAGTGAAAATGTAACTTTTCCATTTTTTGTTGAAAATCGATCTTTTTCAATTGAAAATTCAACTACTCGGGTAAAAGTTGAACTAATTTTTTAAAAATTAATGTTTTTGAAAATTTTCCCTTTTTGTTTGAATTTAAAATTTTGGTAGAAATATAATCTTTTTTATTTGAAATTCAACTATTTGGTTTGAAATGCAATATATTTTGACTTGAAATCTGAAAGAGCGTTTCATATTGAATCCGATATGGTACCTACATTAATTTTATTTAAAAGTATTTATTCCCCTATTTTTTGTTAAATATCACCCTATTTCCCTCATTTTGAGAGCAGTTTAGGTTCTGTAGTCAGCAATTATTTTATGCATTTTTTATACTAATTTTGAATTGTATGAATAAATTGTTTCTGATTATAGTTATTATTTCCACTAGTTTCCCGCTCACATTATTAGTTATGAAATATTCAATGTTTTGAGAGTAACAGTAGAAGTAGCGTTATTATTTTCTCATTTTCAGCAACTTAAATGTTCTATTGCGAAACTTTAATCTAATCCTGTCCTGAATACTTTGTCAAACGGCTTTTTTGCGATTAGTTACGCTCTGCATATCAGTAAAGAATTGTGGAATTATTTGCAATGTTTAAAAAAAATTATTTTCCTGGAGGCGTGAAGTATTTTGTAGCAGTTCTTTATATATCACGAACTGATTAGTGATAGCGAGAATTAAATATTTTGCAATCCTTGAGTTGATCTTTAAGGTTGAATAGAGCCAGAATTCATTATTGTTACAGAACTCAGAAGTTTTTAAAACTTTAAAAGTAATGTCAGGGCTGTCACATAGTCATTTAAGTCACTTTTTTCTCAAATTACTTTTTATGTCACTTTTTAAAATGATAAGATCACTTTAGTCGATTCTTGCAATAAATTAAACTAAATTAAATCCCCAAGAATTTTTAAATTATTTGAATTCCTTTGAATTCTTTTCAATTCACCCTGAATTATTTTAAATTGCCTTAAATACACTGCATTCAATTTATCTTGGTTGGATTTTCAATTATTTTTTCTTTAATTCAACCTGAGGACTTTTAAATTCGCCTTGAATTCTTATGGATTTTATTAGATTCTTATTCACTAATTCCATCCACTTCCATTTATCTGAATTCTTTTCAATTCACTCACCTTAAATTTTTAGGAATTTTATCAAATTGTTTTGAATTTCCTTGAATTTTTCTAAATTGGTTCCAAATTCAATAAATTCAATGCATTTTTTTCAATTTTTTTAAATTGTTTCCAATTAACTTCAATTTTGATGAATTACGTCGAATTCTTCTCATTTCTCTTAGATTCCTCTCAATTCACTCAAATTTGAATTAATTCATTAATTTCTTGTTATGTATGAAAATTTTTTATTTTACTTCTATTATATTTTTTCGAATTCTTATGAATTTTATCAAAGTGTCTTCTAAATTTATTCCAAATTTACTGAAATCAGTGGAATATTTTGGATTTTACAAGCTTTTTTAATTCATTTGGAATTGTCCCTGAATTATTTTTTTTTAATTCTTTTGAATTCTCTTAAGTTTATCAATTCCTCCTGAATTCCTTTGAATTCACTTTAATTCTTCTTAATTGACTCAATTCTACTCAATTCGATGAATTAAAAAAATGCTATTTTTGTTTTTTAAATCATTCTTGCGTCTTTCAAACTCACTTTTGAAGTTTTCGGAAATTTATCAAAATGTTTTGAATTCCCTTGAATTTTTCTAAATATGCTCCAAATTTAATCAGTTTAATGAATTTTTCTAAATATTTGTGAATTTTTTTCAATCCACTTGAATTCTTATGAATTTCATCGAATTCTTCTCATTTCTCTTGAATTCCTCTAAATTCACTCAAATTTTGAATTAATTCGTTTTTTTATTTTTATTTCAATTCACTTAAATTCTGTTGAATTTGTCCTTAATTATGTTCACTCCCATTTTGGAAATTAAATAATTTATGCAATTTTTTTTATTTTACTTCTTCAATTACATATGTTTTTTCGAATTCTTATGAATTTCATTAACGTCTCTTTAATTCCCTTGAATTGTTCCAAATTTACTAAAATCATTGGAATATTTTTGATTTTTAAAAGCTTTTTCAATTCATTTTGAATTGTCCCTGAATTCTTACATTTAAAAAATTTTTTTGAATTCTCTTGATTTTTTCAATTCTTCTTGAATTCCTTTGAAATCGCTTAAATTCTTCTTAATTCACTCAATTCAATGAATTTTCTAAATATTTCTGAATTTTTGCAATTAACCTCAGTTTTTATGAATTTCATCGAATTCTTCTCATTTCGCTTAAAATCCTCTAAGTTCACTCAAATATTATTTAATTCGTTGAATTTAAAATTTTTTCTTTCAATTCACTTGAATTTTGTTGAACTTGCCCTGAATTATGTTCACTCCCATTTTGTAAATTAAATAATTCATGGAATTTTTTTTAATTTTCTTCAATGATATTTTTTTGAGGATTTTTAAAGACTTTTTCAATTCATTTGGGATTGGCCCCTGAATTTAAAAATTTGTATTGAATTCTTTTGCATTCTCTTGATTTTTTTATCCCTCCTGAATTCCTCTGAATTCGCTCGAATTCTTCCTAATTCACTCAATTCTACTCAATTCAATGAATTAAAACAAATTGTATTCGCTTTGAAGTTTTTTACACTCACCTTGAATTCTCCGAAATTTTATCAACTTGTTTTCAATTCACTTGAATTTTTATGAATTTCATCGAATTCTTCTCATTAATAGAACCCAATAAGAAAATCCAACTGTTCTTTGTTAAATGTTTTTTTTTTTCAAAAGTTTACCATTTCATATTTGGTTTGGAATTCATCTCTTTTTTTTTTAAATTCTACTATTTGGTTAAAATTTTAATTTTTTTGTTGAAAATCCAACTTTTTTGATAAAAAGTAATCATTTTTGTTCAAAAATTTAACTACTGGGTTGAAAGTTGAAATACTTTATCAATAAAATCATTTTTTTTTTTGAAGATTCAACTATTTGGTTGAAAGCTGATCTTTATTCGTTGAAAATTCATGTATTTTGTTGGTCTTTTTGGGTAGAAAATTACTTCTTGGTTAACAATTAATCCTTTTTGATTAAAAATGCAACTGTTTGATTAAAAATTAATCTGTTTTGGTTGAGAATTATACCATTTTGTTGAAAATTTCTCTTTTTTGGTTGAATTCAACTGTTTTTTATTTACAATAAAAATCTTTCTTTGTTGAATTATTGACTAGATCATATTTCGTTGAGAATTCATTTTTTTGTTGTTGAAAAATCAACGACTTGGTTTAAAGTTGAACTACTTTGTAAAAAATTAAATTTTTTTTTGTTGAAGATTCATCAATTTAGTTGAAGATTCCACTATTTTAAAAATTAAACTATTTATTTGAAAATGTAACTATTCTGTTAGAAATTCATTTTTTTGGGTAAAAATTAATTCTTTTATTTGAAAAGGTAGCTGTTCCATTTGGTAGAAAATTCATGTCTTGTTGAAAATTCATCATTTTGGTTGAAGATTCTACTATTTTGTTAAAA
>CAKNYM010052566.1:29724-98409 GCA_932195095.1 Andricus curvator
TACTATTTTGTTAAAAATTCGCCTTTTTTAGCGGAATACGACTGGTTAAGAATTCGTTCTTTTTTGTTTAAAATTAGTTTTTCAAACTGAAAATTTAACGATTTCACTTTTAGTTGAAAACATATCTTCATTTTTAGTTGAAAATTCAGCTATTTGATTGAAAATTCTACTATTTGGTCGAAAATTCAACTATTTTGTTGAAAATTAACTTTCTTGTCGGAAATTCTTGTTTTCGGGTTTAAAAGTCAACGGTTTTTTTTTAACATTCGACTTTTTAACTTGAAAACTTAACTATTTTGTTAAAAATTCGTCTATTTGCGTAGAAAATTAATCTTATTTATTGAATTCATCTCTTTGGTTGAGGATGCAACTATTGTGTTAAATATTCGTCTTTTTTAGTTGAATTCAATTTGTGGATAATTCGTTTTTTTTTTTTTTTGAAAATTAGTTTGTTTAATTGCAAATTTAATTGTTCCATTTTTGGTTGAAAACTTATCTTTTTTAGTTCAAAAGTTCAACTGTTCGATTGAAAATTTGTCTTTTGATAGAAAATTAATCTTCTTGGTAGAAAATGCTTTTAATTGGTTGAAAATTCAACTATTTGGTTTGAAGTGCACTTTTTTGTTGAAAATTAATATTTTGGTGTTGAAAATGTTTGATTGAATTCAACTGCTTTTTATTTAAACATACAATATTTTTGGTAGAAATATCAACTATTACATTTTTGGTTGAAAATTCATCTTTATGAATGAAAATTCTATTCCTTGCTTGAAAGTTTAATTTTATGGTTAAAAATTCATTTTTTCGGTTAAGATTCATCATTTCTGTTAAAAATTCATCTATTTGATTGAAAATTTAACTGTTCCGTTAAAAATTCGTCTTTTTGGTGGAAAATTAACCTTTTTTGTTAGAAAATTAATCTCGTTAGTAGAAAATTCCTTTATTTGATTGAAAATTTAACAATTTGGTTTGAAATTAACTTTTTTGTTGAAAATTATTATTTTTGGTTTAAATAATTAAACTGTTTTATAGATAATTCGTGTATTTTCATAAAATTTTTTGGTTGTGGATTCAACTATTTTGTTGAAAATTCATCATGATCATTATGATAAATTAATAATTAAATAAATAATATGATAATTTTATGATAATAATAATTATTTTATTATTATATTTATTTTCATATTTTAGTTCATATTTATTTTTATTTCTATTTCATTTTTGGTTGAAATTTTAGCTACTTGGTTAAATATTCAATTTTCTGGTTAGAGATTAATCATTTTACTTGAAAAGTCATCTCTTTGGTTGAAAATTGAACTATTTCGTTAAAAAATCGTATTTATTAGAAAATTAATCTTCTTGGTAGAAAATTCAACTATTTGGTTAAAAAATTAACTTTTTTGTTGAAAATTCATATTTTTGGTTTAAATAATTAAACTAGTTTGTAGATAATTCGTCTCTTTTGGTAAAAATTTCATCTTTTTTTGGTTAACAATGCAACTGGATGAAAATTAATCATTTCGGTTGAGGATTCAACTATTTTGTTGAAAATTTCTCTTTTTTGGATTATTTAAAAGCGTTTTTCATTTAAAACTAAAATCTGTTTTGGTTGAAGGCTTATCTCTGGATAAACAATAAATTAATTTATCGAAAACTCGCCTTTTTTAGTTGAAAATTAATTTTCCAAACTGAAAATGTAACTATTCCATTTTCCTTGGTTAAAAATGGACTTTTTTGTTGAGAATTCGACCATTTGGTTGAAAATTCATTTTTTAGGTTGAAAATTCATTTTTTTTAGGTTGAAAATTCAACTAATTTGATGAAAATTCGTTTCTTTTGCTTGAAAGTTCAACTATTTGGTTGTAAATGCAACTGTTTGATTGAAAATTAAGTTTTGTTTTGTAGAAAATTCAACTATTCAGTTTTAAATGAATTTTTTTGTTGAAAATTCATATTTTTGGTTCAAAATGCGGCTTTTCATTCAAAATTTGTCTTTTTTGGATGAGTTCAAATGTTTTTCATTAAAAATTTTAATCTTTTTTGGTTGGAGATTTAACTCTAATTTATTCAAAACTTGCCGTTTTTTGGTTGAAAATTAATTTTTTCAAGTGAAAATTTAACTATTCCATTTTTTGTTGAAGATTGATCTTTTTCAATTGAAAATTCAACTACTTGGGTAAAAGTTGAACTAATTTTTTAAAAATTAATTTTTTTAGTTAAAGATTCATCTCTTTGAATTGAAAATTTGGTTGATAAATCGTATTTTTTGTTTGAATTTTCAACTACTTGGTTTTCAGCCAGCTACTTTGTTGAAAATTCGCCCTTTTTATTTTAATTTAAAATTTTGGTAATTATGAATATTTCCTGCTTATTTTGCATAAATTATTCGTTGATAAAATAAAATTCTTTTCAATCTAAATTTAAAAAATCTGCCCGCTTCGCGGGCACATTCTCATGGCGCGCTTCGCGCGCGGCTCGCTTCGCTCGCAAGTTTGAGCGCGCCTAGGGCGCGCGACTGTTGGATCTCGCGCTTCGCGCTCGATCATATATTTATCTCGCGCTTCGCGCTCGATTATGTGTTCACCTCGCGCTACGCGCTCGGGCGTATTTGCATCGCGCTTTACGCTAGGCTCCTCTAGATTTTTGAACTTCGTGTTCGACATCGATGAAAAGAAAAAGTTTGTTTGCAAATATTATAAAATTATCAAAACCTCTACATATTAAGTGATTGTTAAATTTATTTTTATTTTAGACTGAAAAGAACTTTATTTACTCAAGGTTCTATCGACCTTAAGGAACACATTCTCATCCAGACACTCGCGCTTCGCGCTCGATATTTGATTCGAAAATCATTTGAACCGTATGATAGAAACAAAAAAGTTTGAGCGCACTTACGGCGTGCGATTTGGTAAATACACTGAGCGCGCACTTTGTGCTTCGTATTATATGTTCTTCATATACAAATTACTAAATTTGTATTTGATTTCAAATGAAAAGTAATGATATAATTCAGGCGACAAATTTTATTAGTTAACATTTTATTTTAGCTTGTGCCGTTCATCAAAAAAGTTAAATTTTTCATTTTGAATATATTTTACCTTATATATATTTATTTATATATATTTACCTTGCATTGTTTTTTCAAAAATTTGATTTTTTTTACTGTCAATGTTATTTTCACGGATAAAACGAAAACCACGCATCCTATCGAAACATGAGTCACAATAAATTTGTACCTCTTCCTTGGATGAACAAATTTTGTTTCGGTCATTTTTTCGTAGCTGGTAATATTCGTCTGAAAATTTGATTTTTCTATTTTCAATGCTGTTTTTTACGAATAAAACAAAAACTACGCGTCATATCAAAAAGTGAATGATAAGAAATTTGTAGATCTTTTTTAGGTGCACAATTTTGGTGAGATGATATTTTCTGGTATCTTGCATAGTTTTACAGCAAAATGGCTTTTTTGATTTTTCATTAATTTTTTGTGCGATCAAAATTTGAATTTTTTATTTTTCGAAAAATTCAAAAAGTTGTTATGAAAATATTATAGGGTGTTCAGGAATCAACGTTTTTCTCCTCTTGACTTTTTTTCATATCGTGCGTTTTTCGGCTTAAAATGTTCATTTTCGTTTGTTTTTTGGAATTTTGAAAATGCTATAACTCCAGTAATTTTTTTTTATCACGAAAAGTCATAAGAATATTTTGTTCGTCATTTTGCGTACTACTAATAACCGTACATAGAATTTTCAAATCTTCCAAAAAAGTGGTCTCAAAAATTTTCAAAATGTGCTCACTTTTTGGATTTTCATCCAAAATAGCTGGTTAACGAACTCGTTCTCTATTTTTGGGCCATAAAAAAGTGTGCCAAAGCTCAATCAAATCTGATCATTCTTTCGAAAGTTATCGTGGCTACAGACAGACAGACAGACAGACAGACTACAGACAGACAGACACCTTCGTAAAAATCGTTTTTTCTAGCTCAGGGGGTCTCGAAACGTGGAGATTTGATGAAAACCGACTATGTCAAATTTTACATAAAACCAATACCTTCTCATTAGAATGAGAATGTAAAAAGAAATATAATATTTTTTATTTGAAATTCAACTATTTTGTTTGAAATGCAATATATTTCGACTTGAAATCTTGAATTTTTCTTGGCAGAAAAGAATTCTTCTTGGTTGGAAATTCATCTTTGTACATTAAAAAT
The DNA here is from genome assembly GCA_932195095.1 of Andricus curvator. Lineage (NCBI taxonomy): Eukaryota > Metazoa > Arthropoda > Insecta > Hymenoptera > Cynipidae > Andricus > Andricus curvator. The sequence goes on from CAKNYM010052566.1 coordinate 33,935, forward strand.
GCAGCTATTTGGTAAAAAGTTAAATTATTTTGTTGAAAACTCAACTTTTCTGGTTGAAAATTCTTTAAGAAATACTTTCTTGAATAAACAAAGAGCAAATTTTTCAAGGTTCGTGAACTCGTGCTATTTCGTAGTCCACATTTAATTCATACATCGCCTACTGTGCGTTCCTCGGTTCGACGATCTCGTCACAAACAAACGGTAGTAGATACTTATAAGTGTTCTTATTATAAGCGTCTTAACGGTGCTTTGTTCCATCTTTGAAAAGTGTTTCATGCAAAGTGGTCGTTTCACGATTGCCTTCGTGAAAATACCATCTTTTGAAATCAAATTTTAATTTTATTTCTCTAACACTGCCGTGATTTGGGAAAACACCGTTAACTGCAAAATGAACGAAGCCGAGAAAATCGACGAAAACTGTTCGAATCTTTATTCGCGTGTATCGCGTATTCTTATTCATTTTCTGCATTTTTTTTTGTTGTTCTTGACTAATTTCCATACGATCTTTTCATTTTTGCAAGTAAAATTGTTAAAAAATGTTGATTAATTATCTAAAATGCAGTTAACGGTGTTGATTGGGATGCTGAAATTCGAGAAAACGCCGTAACGGGCAGTTACGGCTCTCTTCAAATTACGGACCTCAGAAATAGACTTGCCGTGATTTGAGAGAACGCCGTTCACGGCAAAAGAATATAATAACTAATAATAAGTGCAGTTACGGCGTTTCTCGAATCACAAACCTTTTTTCTCGGGGTTCGATGATTCCGGAGAACGCCGTAAGCACTTACGGACCTCTCCGAAATCAGGAAGGCTCGAAATCGCCGTCCAATAATTTTGGTAAAGTCCGTAACTGCTCGTTACGGCGTTTTCTCGAATTTTGACGTCACGTATTTAGTCGTCTCTGATTTACGCCTGCAGTTAACGGTCAGTTACGGCTCTCTCTCAAATCACAACTCGCCAATCTTTGCAGTTAACGGTGTTTTCCAAAAATTATGCAATAATTGTTTTTAAAGTTATTAACAATTTAAAAAAATTATTTTAATAAACAGGTGTATCTTTCTTTTACGATTCCAACGATATAAAAAATTCATTTTTCGATTTTTTGCAGTTAACGGTGCTTTTCCAACTCACGGCAGAACAGCTCTAAAGAATCTTTCAAATTGTTTTTCACCAATTTTTTTCAAGTCAAATATATAGATAAAGGACCGTGCCTGAATTACGTAAAGTTTTTTTTGCAATTTTTTGTAAGTAAATTTTGCCGAATAAATTTTTTGTGTGAATTTACTTAGAGGTTATTCAGAAATTACGCAAGACGATTTGGGGGGAGAGAGATTTGGTAAAACCAAAAGACGAATTTTCAACAAAATAGTTGAATCCTCAACCAAGAAAGATTTTTCAGTCAATAAAGAAAAAATTTTTTTCCAAAATGTTGCATTTTCAAGCCAAAAAGCCGAGCTTTCTACAAAACAGATCAAGTTTCAACTAAAAAGTAAAATTTTTGAACCAAAAATAACAATTTTCAACCAAAAAGAATAATTGTCTACTAAAAAGACGAATTCTCAACAAAATACATCAACTTTGAACCAAATAGTTGAATTTTCAACTGAAAAGACGAGTTTTCTACAAAAAATTTGAATTTGCAACCCGAAAATTTGAATTTTCAACATAAAAGTTCATTTTCAACCAAACAGTTGAATTTTCAACCAAATTGTTAAAGTTTCAGTAAAGAAAATTATTTTTTAACAAAACAAAAACGAAGAAATGAATTTTCAACAAATAGTTGAATTTTCAACCTAAAAAGATGAATTTTCAACGAAAAAAGATAAATTTTCCACGAAAAATGTAATGGATAATATTTCAACTAAGAAATATTTTTATTTTAAATCAAAAACAAATTAATTTATCCAAAAAAAGGCCAATTATCCTCAACTTATACGACTGCATTTTCAATAGAAATAATTGATTTTCTACAAAGAAAAAGAATTTTGAACTGAACAAAATAAATAAATTATCAACCAAACCGTTAAATTTTCATTCAAGAAGATTAATTTTCTACCAAAAAAGACGAATTTTTAACAAAATACATAAATTTCCAATCAAATAATTAAGTTTCAACTAAAACAGATAAATTTTCTACAAAAAATTGAATAGTTAAATTTCCAGTTAAAAAAATTAATTTTACGTATTATGTTTAAAATTTGTAACTGAAAATGTAACTATTCGTCGAAAAGTAAACTTCTTAATTAAAAATTTAACTACTTGGTTAAAAGTTGAACTACTTATTTAAAAGTTTATTTTATTAGCAAAACTTAACTGTTTTATTGTAAATTCGTTTTTTTTTAATATTTGTTTGTTGAACTGAAAATTCAACTATTTCATTTATAGTTGACAATTGATCGTTTTTAGTTGAAAATTCAACTATTTGGTGAAAAATTAACTTCTTTCTTGAAAATTAAACTCTTGTTGAAAATTCTTTTTGTTTGAGAATTAAGTGTTTTTTATTTCAAATTATAATATTTTTCTATTGAAAATTAACTTTTTGGTTGCAAATTAACTTTTTGGTTGATAATTCATCCTTTCGGTTTGAAAATTCAACTGTTTTCTAGAGAATTCGTCTTTTTCGTTTGAAAATTCCGCAATTTGGTTGAAACTTTTTTTCTCTCTTGACTAAAAAATCCTTCTTGGGTGAAAATTCAAGACTTTTGTTGAAATTTTCGTTTTTGGTTTAAAAATTCATCTGTTTTGGTGGAAATTTGATTTTTTGTTGGTTAAAAATACAACTTTTTAGTTAAAAAATAATCTGCTTCGGTTGAGGATTCAAATATATTTTGTTAAAAATTCGTCTTTTCCGTTGAATTTAACTATTTTTTATTTAAAATTTTAATGTTTCTGTTAGAAATATCAAATATTACATTTTTCGTTGGGTATCCATCTTTTTGGTTAAATTCAACTGTATCCGATTTAAAATTAAATTTTTTTTTTTGTTGAAATATCAACTACTATATTTTTGGTTGAGAATTAATCTTTTTCACTGAAAATTCATCTATTTTGTTATAAATTCAATTATTTCTTGAAAATTCAACTGTTTTATTGAACATTCGTCCTTTTAGATTAAAAAATTCTATTTTTTAGTAGGAAAAAAGTCTTAGTTGAAATTTAAACTGTCTTAAAAAAATCGTCTTTCGGTTTGAAGATTAGGCTATTTGGTTAAAAATGCAACTATTTCGTTATAAATTTAATTAATTTGTTGAAAATTTTACTGTTTCATTGAACATTTGTTCTTTTGAATTATCAAAAATGTTGAAAATTCAACTATTTCGTGAAAAATTCAAGTTTTTTTTTTAAATTAATTATTTTAATGAAAATTCAACCATTTGCTTGAAAATTAATTTTTTTTTTAAATATGAATCATGCGATCTTTTGGTTGAAAATTCATCTCTTTCAGTAGAAAATATCAATATATTTCCCCTGTTTTCCTATTTTCCTATTTCCCTTGTTTTCATATTATTTTTGGCTAAAATCTTTCAAATCTATTGAAACCTTCCGAAATACCTTGATTTTTTTTTATTTCAAAATTTTAAAATCCTTTGAAATTTCTCAATTCTTGTGGATAAATTCTTTGACCTCCATTAAAGTATGATAATAGCCGTTGTAAACCCGAGAAATTAAATTGAATCTGATGATATTCCTTGAAAATATTTGAAATATTTGAAAGCCCTTGTGAGATCCTGGCAAAATTATTAAAATACCTCACCCTCAGAAAAATTTTTGTTGGAATCAAATTTTTTTTGATATAGGGGCAAACAACTATTTTATTGAATTAAACAAATATTTTTCTGATTCAAATAAAATTTAAGTGATTTAAACACACCACTGTTTAACTCAAATTTTATTTGAATCAAACAAATTCTATGTTTGATGTAGGGTCAAACAAATGTTTGTTCGATTAAAAAAAAAACATTTTTCTGAGTGTATTAAGAGCTTAAAATGACTGAATTCTCTAAATCTCTTGGAATCTTTTACAATATTATTTATTTTAATTTTGTAAACCCCATAAAATCCTTCCAAACCTTTAAGAAATATACGTAAACATTATAACGTTCGAAGAAAGGAGTATAATATTTTTTAAAGACTTTATTATTATATGAAAATTTGTTATTCAATTTGTTGAAAATGACCATAAACTTGTTTTTGTTATCAGAGGCCATCCTGGAATGTTGATATTGATAATTTGATAGAAACTAATAATGTGCAAATTTTAATTGCTAGTAAATAAGAATTGAATCCTAATAAATGATTCATCCTGTATCTCCAATTGGAAATAATTGTCCTCACTTAAGGATCAGTAGTGTAGTCGAGGCCTGGCGTCGCCAGGGTACTTTTTTGAAGGCCTGGCGGGGCCAAGCCACTTTCTTGTCACACGAAAATTTTTTTAAATTATGGGCCATCCATAAACTATGTCACCAATTTTGGGCTTTTTTCCCCCCGCCCCGAAAGTAACGTAGCCGTTGGCTAAAGATGGATTTTACGTTTATAAATTTTTTTGCATAAAATATATTGCATTTTCAAAAAAATAGTTGAATTTCCAACCAAAAAAGATTTTCTACCCAGAGAGATGAATTTTCAACACAAAAAGACACATTAAAAAAAATTAACTTTTAACCAAACAGTTACATTGAAAACCAAGTAGATAAACTTTCCAGTAAAAGAGACGAGTTTTCCAAAAAATAGTTGAAGATTTAACCAAATAGTAAAATTTTCAATCCAAAAAGACGAATTTTTTCGAAAACAGTTGAATTTTTAACAATAAAGTTACTTTTCAATCCAGAAAAAATAATTTTCAACCAAGAAGGATGACTTGTCCACCATAAAGGATGAATTTTTAACAATATAGTTGAATTTTCGACCAAAAATGATGATTTTAACTAAATAGTTGAATTTCTAACGAATAGTTGAATTTTCAGTATACAAAGATGCATTTTCAATCAATTTTTCGAATTTTTAAACAAAAAGACTAAGGCTGCGTCTAGTCGTCCCGAAAAATTGAGGGAGTTGGAAAAGGGGATGAACTAGTCGTCCCGAAAATTCGGGATGACTAGCCAAGCTTAAGAAAAATATTAGACTAGTCATTCCGGATTTCGGGACGAGACACTACGGACTAAAATTCATTCAAATATTTAAATTTTAGAGATAAAAAGACAAAGTTTTTAGAAGAAAGTTGAATTTTCATCAAAAAAATTCATTTTCAACCAAGACAGATTACTTTTTTACCTTGAAAGATGAATTTTCAACAAAAGAGTTAAGTTTTTAAGCTAAAAAGCCAAATTTTTTATAAAACAGTGGACTTTTAAATCGGAAAAGATGAATTTTTAACAAAAAAGATAATTTCCAATCAAGAAAGATGAATTTTTAACATGATAGTTGAATTCTCAACGAAAAAGTTAACCTTTCAACAAATAAGAGCAATTTTATACCCAGAAAGACGATTTTTTAACCAAATATATGAATTTTCTATCAAATAGTTGAATTTTCAACAAGCAAGATTAATTTTCTACCCAAAAAGACGATTTTTCAACAAAATACGTGAATTTTCTACCAAATAGTTGAATTTTTAACTTATACAATATGCAGGATAAAGTTTCAACCAAATTTAGAATAGGTTAATTTTCGGATAAAAAATCTGATAAAAAAAAATTTGAAAAAAAAACGAATTTTCGATCAAGAAGATTAAAGTTCTATAAAAAAAGACGAATTTTCATCTTATCAAATATACAGGAAAAAGTTTTAACCAAACATGGAATAGTTAAATTTTCAGATAAAAAAAAATTGTAACAAAAAAATTTATTTTCAATAAAGTTTTTGAATTTTTAACCAGAAAGAATAACTTTCGACCAAGAAGATTAATGTTCTACAAAAAAAGACGAATTTTGAACAAAATACATGCATTTTCAACAAAATTATTTAATTTTAAAGCCTAAAAGACGAATTATCTACAAAAAAGTTAATTTTTCAAATCAAAAATATGATTTTCCAAACAAAAAGTTTAATTTTCAAGCCAAAAAGATTAATTGTCTACAAAACAGTAGAATTTTCAACACCAAGGCTCATTTTAAAAGCAAATATTTGATTTTTCTACAATTGCATTTTTAACAAAAAAGGATGAATTTTCAACCATGAAGATTAAACTACCAAGAAAAACGAGTTTTCAAGAAAATATATGAATTTTCAACGAAAAAGTTGAACTTTCAACTAAAAAAGATAAATTTCTAAGCAAATAGTTAAATTTTTAACTCGAAAAGATAAATTTTCAAACAAAAATGGAATAGTGTAATTTTCAGTTTAAAAAATTTATTTTGAATCAAACGTGAAACGAATTTTCATCAAAATAGTTTAATTTTCATCCAAAGAAATGAACCTCCAACTAAAAAAATGAATTTTTAACAAAGTAGTTGAACTTTTAATAAAAAATATGACTTTTTAACAGTATAGTTGCATTTTCAACAAAATAATTACATTTTCACCAAAAAATAGAATTTTTAACCAAACGATATGAATTCCGAACCAAAAATATAATAGCAGCCTTTTCAATAAAAAAAAGCACCAACAACTGTAATATGGTGATTGTGAACTCTCTTTTGTTAAAGCTCCTTCGACTTTAACGAACACATTCTCATCACGTATCTCTTGCTTCGCATGAGATTGAAACAAAAGTATTCACATTGTCTTGTTTTTATAATTCAAAAAAAGTTAGGCGAAAAATGTTGTTAAATAAAATGTTATTGTAGCTTGTGTTCTTTCTCCAAAAAGTTAATATTTTTTATATATTTATATAACAAGAGTTTATAGCAAATTTTTAGATATTTTTTGTTTGAACAACTTTTGTGTTTTCATTTTTTTCGTCCCTTGTGTCGTTTTCCTAAAAAAAATTTTTTTTTTTAATCGTATTTTTTACAATTAAAAGAAAATCTACTTGTACTATCTAAAAATTATTAATAACAAATTTGTAAATCCTTTTTGGGTGAACAACTTTTATCTGTTCATTTTTTTCCCGTTTTTCAAAAAATGTATTTTATTTTTTATTTTTAATATATTTTTATAACAAGACTTTGCAGCAAATTTTTAGATATTTTTTGTTTGAACAACTTTTGTGTTTTCATTTTTTTCGTCTCTTGTGTCGTTTTCCCAAAAATTTATTTTTTATTTTTTTTAATCTTATTTTTTACGATTAAAAGAAAATCTACTCGTCCTATCTAAAAATTATTAATAACAAATTTGTAGATCCTTTTTGGGTGAACAACATTTGTGTATTAATATTTTTTCGTACCTTGTGTAGTTTTCCAAAAAATTTAATTTTTTCATTTTGAGTGTTATTGTTTACGATTAAAACAAAAACTACGCGTCCTATCAAAAAATTATTGATGACAACTTTGGATGAGTTTTCAATTTTTTTTGGAAGAGCAACTTTTGTCTATTCATTTTTTTCATGGCTTGTGCCGTTTGTCCAAAAATTTTATTTTCAATGTTTTTTACGAATAAAACAAAAACTACAAGTCCTATTAAAAAATGATTCATAACAAATTTGTAGATCTTTTTTCGGAAAACAACTTTTGTTAATTTAGTTGTTCGTACCTTGTGTTGTTTTTCCAAAAACTTAATTTTTTTATTTCATATATTTTCTACAAATAAAACAAAAACAACGTTTCCTTTAACAAAGTGATAAATAAAAAATTTGTAGGTCTTATTGGGGTGCACAATTTTTGTTGATTCATTTTTTTTTCGTATCTTCCATAGTTTGACCGCAAAATGGAATTTTTGATTTTTCATTATTTTTTGTGCGATCAAAATTTGAATTTTCGATGTTTAAAAAAAAAAAATAGTTCATTTTCGTCTTTTTTTTGGGGGGGGGGGGGTGAAAATGCTATAACTCTGATAATTTTCTTTTTATCGAAAAAAGTCGTGAATGTAAATTGTTCGTTTCCGAGTACTATGTATGTATAGCCGTACATAGAATTTTTAAATCTTGAAAGAAAAAATGGTCTCAAAAATATTGAAAATGCTCTAACTTTTTGCATTTTTATCAAAAATAAACGAAGCCGTTCTTTCTTTTTAGGCCCTAAAAAAGTGTGCCAAACCACAATACTACACGATACTACAGACTACAGACTATACAGACTAGGGTGGTCCATAAAAATTATTTTTCTGATTTTTTAAAGTCTAACCCCCTCATTTTGTGTCTTTTGGTAAAAAAAAATTTTCCTAATTTTTTGAGATTTTTAAAAAAATGTTTAGAGGTAGGGCACGACCTTTAAAGTACCCCAAAGTGTTAAAAATTCAGTAAGTCCTTGAATTTAAAAAAATCGTAAAAACTTTACAACGATGATGTAAAACTACCATGTGATCAGTAGGATGCCTGACAAAATTAAAAAAAAAATTAATTTACTAATTAATTAATATTAATAATAATAATAATAATATTAATAATAAAATTAATTTATTAATTTAAACTTTGCCAAAACTCACCCCTTAAGACACTAAAAAGTAATGTTTAAGTGTCTTTTCTAAATTTTATGAAAGTAAACTGAAAATTTAAGTGGCAAATTATATAACAAATTTTAGTATATAAATATGAAAAATAGTGCCATTAAAATAAACATTTTTCCCCATTTCATCCTTAATCGTCCATAAAAAATTACGTTTTCTTTCTTTAAAACTTTTTCTTTCAATATATACAATACATATATATTGAATATATGATCATTATTTTTCTGATTTTTTAAAGTCTCACCCCCTCATTTTGTGTCTTTTGGTGAAAAAAAAATTTTCCTAATTTTTTGAGATTTAAAAAAAAATGTTTAGAGGTAGGGCACGACTTTTAAAATACCCGAAAGTGTTAAAAATTCAGTAAGTCCTTGAAATTTAAAAAGAATCTTAAAAACTTTACAACAATGATGTAAAACTACCATGTGAGCAGTACAAAGCCTGAAATTTTTTTTTTTTAATTCAATTTACCCCCAAATTTGCCAAAACTCACCCCTTAAGACACTAAAAAGTAATGTGTAAATGTCTTTTCTGAATATTATGAAAGTAAAATGAAAATTTAAGTTGCGAATTATATAAAAAAATGTATTATGCAAATATGAAAAATAGTACCCTTAAAATAAACATTTTTCCCCATATAGCCCTTAATAATCCATAAAAAATTACATTTTCTTTCTTTAAATCTTTCTCTTTCAATACATATAATATATGTTGAATATATGAATATATATTATTATTATTATTATACCATTAAGCCATTTTCAGTTTCAGGCGTCATTCACTCAAATTTGTCGCCACACTTTTCTGTCCTGGCATACTACTCTAGCTTCCTTCACGTCCATGCATTTTTTCATGCAAGCGCTCGTGTTTCTATGGCTTCTTATGTCTCTTCGGATTAATGTCTCATAAAATATATGTATATTGATTGAAAAAGTGTTAAGGGAAGAAAATGTAATTTTTTATGGGTTATTGGAGGATAAAAGGGGAAAAATGTTTATTTTAAGGGGCTATTTTTCATATTTGTATAATAAATTTTTTATATAATTTTCCACTCAAATTTTCATTTTACTTTCATAAAATTCAGAAAAGACACTTAAAAGTTACTTTTTAGTGTCTTAAGGGGTGAGTTTTGGCAACGTTCGGGGTAAATTAAGTTTTAAAAATTTTTTTTAGGCTTCGTACTGCTCACATGGTAGTTTTACATCATCGTTGTAAAGTTTTTACGATTCTTTTTTAAATTCAAGGACTTACTGAATTTTTAACACTTTGGGGTACTTTAAATGTCGTGCCCTACCTCTGAACATTTTTTTTTTAATCTTAAAAAATTAGGAAAATTTTTTTTCACCGAAAGACACGAAATGAGGGGGTGAGACTTTAAAAAATCAGAAAAATAATTCTTTTGGACCACCCTAAAGACTATATACAGACAGACACATTCGTAAAAATTGTTTTTTCTGACTCAGAGGGTCTCAAAACGTGGAGATTTGATGAAAACCGACGAAGTCAAACTTTAGATAAAAGTAATACTTTCTCATTAGAATGAGAATGTAAAAATGAACTTTTACCCAAAAATATAGTTGGATTATCTTACTGTGTTTAAGTTCTACTTAACTTGAGTATCTCTCAAGATACCCTGTTTCTTTGTCTTCAATAATAATTTCTCCAGATCAATTCTAAGTAGAACAAAGTTGATATACTAACGAGAGAAAAGTGCAGCCTCGACCAAAAGTCAAGCGATCAAAGTCTTATCACTTGGCACAAATTACAATTCGCGGAATCATTTCTTGAAAAGAGCGACTGATAAAGTGAAATCGCTTGGGAAATAAAAGGAAAAAGTTGCTCTTTGATGTTGGGAATGGCTTATGGTTCTTTGGCCTTCCTTAATTTTTCATCAAGTTGGAATCAAGGGCAAGTCAAATCGATAATCTAAAAAAGCATTGCCGTTCGCAAGCACTGCCTGGGAATTCACTAGGAGGAAGAGCCGAGAGAGAAAAAGATAGTGACACAAGAATCGCGAATTATTTTTAAATTATTCAGCCTCTAGTTGGGAAAAGTTGGCTACTTGCCTCGCCGAATTAGTACTTTAATTAGCCTTGAATTAAAGACCAAGAACACTTATATAGGGTTCACAGTTAGTCCCCTAATCCCCTTTTTTTAAATTCACCTTTTTCCCCTATTCTCGAAAAACTTCCCCTTTTTCCCCTTTTCTCTTTAAATATACGATATTTGAAAATACAATTGATCATTTTACATCTTAAATAAATTATTTTATTCAAAACTAGAATGTTACCGCGAGTAGTGAAAGCTTTTTTTAACTTGCAGAATTATCTGTTATAATTAATTCAACTTTTTTAGACTAATTTCAAACTAAACTATTTAGGATGTAAATAAAACTATAAAGATAAAATATTTTTTCTTTGAATCTATACAAATTAAATATTTTTGAAATTAACTATAATAAAGTACGATGGTCTGTCTGCTTATCCACATTTAAGATTCTTTAATTTAAGATTATTCTCATTAGGGGCCGTCCATAAAGTACGTTACTAAATTAATATAACCCAATAATATAATCCAACTATTTTAGGTTGAAAAGTCTGCTATTAGATTTTTGATTCGAAATTCATCTCGTTTAGTTAAAATTCCTAATATTGGGTTAAAAATTTAATTATTTTATTGAAAATGTAACTATTTTGTTAAAAAGTAATTTTTTTAAATTCAACTACTTGGTTGACAGTTGAACTACTTTGTTAAAAATTCATTTTTTTGGTTAAAGATTCATAAACTTTATTTGCAAACTCAACCATTTGATTAAAGATTTAACAATTTTGTTGAAAAACATTTTTTTTTGGTTGAGGATTTTTTTTTAACTCTCAATATAACTGTTCCAGATTTGGTTAAAAAGTGATCTTTTTAATTGAAAATTAATATTTTCTAGTTGAAAATTCAACAATTTGGCTAAAAATTCATTTTTTTTTTTTGGGTTGAAGATTCATAAACTTTATTTGAAAACTCAACGATTTGATTACAAATTTTACTATTTTGTTGAAAATTTTTTTTTTTGGTTGAGAATTTTTTTTTTAATGGCCAATTTAACTATTCCAGATTTGTGTAAAAATTGATCTTTTTAATTGAAAATTAATATTTTCTAGTTGTAAATTCAACTATTTGGCTGAAAATTCATCCTTTTTGGTTAAAAATGCAACTGTTTGGTTGAAAATTAATCCGTTTTGGTGGATGATTCAACTATTTTGTTGAAAATTCGTCTTCTTTCGTCAAAAATCAACTACTTTATTTAATCTCAAACTAAGTTTTAAAAAATGCATTTTTTTTGTTTAAAGATTTATCATTTTAGTTGAAAATTCATATTTCCGGGTTGAAAATTGAACTGTCTTGTAGAAAATTCTTCTTTCTTTATTGAAAATTCAACAATAATTGGGTATAAAGTTTAATGATTTGGTTGAAAATTCATATTTTTTATTAAAATGTTGACTACTTGGTTAAACATTAAACTATTTGTATGGAAAGGTATTTTTATTTGGTAGGTAATTCACTTTTTTGTTAAAAAATAATATTTTTTGAGTGAAACTGTTTTGTAGATAAATCGTCATTTTGGCAGAAAAATTCAACAATTCTGTTGAAAATTGTTGTATTTTATTGAAAATTTGTCTTTTTTGGTAGAACATTAACCTTCTTGGTGGAAAATTCATCTTTTTTTTTTAGAAATTTAACTATTCGGTTTAAGGCCATGTTATACATGAGTCACGTGACCTAAATTATCGATAATTTTTTTTGCAACAACTCACGTCCACACCGAATGAGATATCGAGTTGAAATTTTGTGGAAAGCCTCAGGAAACAATAATGTACGTTTGTATACAACATTTGGAACGAAATTAAGAAAAAAAATTTTTTGAAGAAATTAAAACCGGAGCAATATCGGCATTTTTTGTGCAACAACTCATGTCCACACAAAATGAGATATCGAGTTGAAACTTTGGGGAAAGCATCAGGAAACTGTAATCTGCGTTTGTATACAACATTTGGCTCGAAATGTTGAAGAAAAAAATGTAATGAAGAAGGAAATTCACAAAAATACCGACCGTGCTGTAGAACTCTGTAACCAATTTTCAATGTTCCCAATGAAACATTTTTGAGGTTCTGGCTCACCTGTCTTGAGGAAAATGATGCAAACATCGGTTGCAATAATTACACTTGATAATATTTGCTGGTTTGGTGCAAATAAACAAATTGATATTTGATATATCCATGGTGTCAGCACTGTTGATAATGCAGATCGCTTGATTGCCGGTCGATATTTGTTATTCCAATAATAACTTTTTTTTCTTCCCCAACTCTATGCTTTACCACACACTGTCCTTTTATATTTATTAATATTTTCCCAAATTTTTTCCGCTCTATTTTAACTTTTATTTTTAAATATGGGACAAAAAATATCGATCTCAGGACTGGCTGGGTCACGTGACTAATGTATAACATGGCCTTAAAAATGATCTTTTTCAGTTGGATGTTGAACTACTTTGTTAAAAATTCATTTTTTTAAATTCAGCTTTTTGGTTACAAATTCAAATTTTTTGTTGAAAATTCCTTTTTTTTCGGCTGAAAGTAATTTTTTTATCTGAAAATTTAGCTATTCTCTTATTGGTTGGAAATTCATCCTTCATAAATTGAAAAATTAACTATTTGGTAGAAAAATCATGTTTCTTGTTGAAAGTTCGTCTTTATGGTTAGAAAATTAATATTGTTTGTTAAAAATTCATCTTTTTGGTTGAGAATTCAACTGTTGGGTTAAGAATTTGAGTATTTTGTTTTTAATTCAACTGGTTAAAAATTCAGATTTTTTTTGAAAATTAATTTTTTAAACTGAAAATTTGACGATTTCATATTTGGTTCAAAAATATCTATTTTAGTTAAAAATTGAACTATTTGATTTAAAAGTATTTTGTTAAAAAATGTTTTTTTTCGTATAATTCAAGTGGTTGAAAATTCGCCTTATGGTAGAAAATTATTTTCCTTTTGGATTGAAAATTTAACCATTTCATTAAAAATGTAACCATTTTTTGAAAATGCAAAATGTTATTGACTTGAAATATGAGGAATTTAAAGTGCTACATATTGAATTCAATATGGTATTTACATTAATTTTATTTCAAAGAATTTATTCCCCTATTATTCTCTTATTTTCGTGAAAAACCACTCCATTTTCCCTGTTTTGAGAAAATTTTTGGCTACTATACTATTGGGTGGGGGGGGGGGGCAAGACAGAACTACGGTCGTAAACGAGGAGAGGTGCAGTCCAAAATTGTTAACGTAGTTTATAGAGGGTCCCTTATGTTAGACATATTACAAAAATTATTACCTGGCTAGGATCATTTAAGGCGCTTCAAACGAGTCGGTTTTTAGAATACTACAAAATGCGGCTACAAGGCTGATTTGTTTGATGTAATATTTTTACCACATAATCTGAAGGCTTATACATGTGCATTACTAGAGCCCTTTTTTTGAAAAATGGTCTTGTTGTTGTTTTTTGTTTTTGTTTTAATTGAAACGCGCTTTGAAATGTTGAGCCCCTGTTTTTGGTTCACCATGGGTACACTGCCAGTGGCGGGTTGTCCGTTTCCAGGTGCAGAAAATTCAGCATATTTTCAATTAAGAAAAAAAAACAAGACCATTTTTCGAAAAAAGGGCTCTAGTCATGCACATGTATAAGCCTTTTGACTATGTGGTAAAAATATTACTTCAAACAATTCATCCTTGTAGCCCTATTTTGTATTATTCTAAAAACTGACTCGTTTGAAGCACCTTAAGAGTAGCTGAAATAGTGTAAAAAGAGCTAAGCTTTAAATTAAAATTACTCGATTTCCTCTTAATTAAAACTAAATAAATTTTGTTTTGTTTGAAAATGTTTGGAATCGAACAATATAATACTAAAATTTTCATAATTAGAAAATATCAAATTAATAACCGTTAAAATTGAACAATTTGTAAGTTATCAATTGTAAATGTTTCAAGTATGAAAATTTTTTATATTATCATACCATTACCCCAAAGATTCTACAAACGTGACTACTTAAAATTTAAAAATATTTGATTGTAGAAGGAAAGCTAAACGATTCTCAAAATGAAACATTCAAATTTTATGATTTGAAATTGTAATCGTAGTTTTAACTAATTTTCAATTATGTAAATGTACATAATATATTCTACAAAATTGAACAAAATAATTTTAAACGCTTGATTTTTCACGATACGAATTTAAAAGATTAATTCTATTAAAATTAACATTTTTATATAATTTTGTGACTTTTTTATCGGCAAATTTTGTTCGTGTAGATTGTAAGTATTTCTGGAGAGAATTAATATGTAGAATGTGTCCTCATTTTTTTTTTGCAGGAAATCAGAGGACGTAGCAGTGATGTCATGGCGAAGAGCATCCCAATCATAATTTTTTGAAAGAAGAGGAGAGGATTTAAAAAATCAAAATGGCAACCAATAACACAAGCGGACATAAGAGGAATGGCTCGTCCTCTAGTATGTTTGGCCACAGGCGAACCGGATCTGGTGGCGGATTTATCGGTCACAAATGGGCCGAAAGTGGACACAAACGTGCCGAGAGCATATCAAGTGCCTTTAGCCACAAACGCTCAGAAAGCGGTCATAAAACTAGTGACTTTGGTGGCTTTGGGCACAGAAGGTAATCAAATTTTAATTTTCAATTTAACTCTAGAAAGCCGCAATCAAACAATTTTATTTTGAAATTTCGAAAAGAATCTTAAATTACTTTTAAATCACTTGGAGAACTGCCAGACTTCCAAATTTTCATTAAAATTTGGAAGTTTAGTATTCAGAATTGAAAAGTATATTTTTAGAAGCATTGCAATTTGAATATGCTAAAAAATTAATACTAATTTGAAAGCACTGGAATTTTTGGAATTTTGGAATTTCAATATTTTTGAAGCTTTAATTATTTGAACTTTTCAGCTCTCACAATTGTATACTCATTACTCGAAATTAAAAGCTTAATAATTTTAAAGAATTGAAATGGAACAAATCTATAATTGAAGGGTCGGGGAACAAAAGGGCCTAACCCACAAATTTTTCGAAATTGACTTTTACACATTTTTGGACTCCTCAAACAAACGCCGTTTCAAGGGTGTAAACTAAAAATTAAAAAAAAATTTTTTTCATATTTTAAAAATTCATCAAAGTCAGTCCAGGTCCTAACCCAAGGGGTGTCGAGCGAACAAAAGGGCCTAACCCCACATTGCACCTTATGGAAAAACGATTTTTTCATTCGGTTTGTCTAGGTTTATTGCCACTATATAGGTATGTGGTGCCATTTAGCGTGATTAGGATGTGTCAAAGGCTTTGGAGGAACTAATCGCGGTCGATATTATCGATTTTACATCATATGTTGCAAGTGTTGATCGACAAGGAGAGCAAGATAAGTAAACATTGTTTGTTTTTTTGTTTCTAATTTTTTTTAGTGATAGAAATTCGAAAAATTTCAAACGGGCGTTTGTTGAGTAAAGTCTCACGGTCATTTTGATATTTTATCTAGGTGAGAAATTGGTGCAGTATGCCGCGGAAGCAAGCCGAGCGTCGCGAGATGCGACGTCAGGGCTTCGAGTACGTGGCGGCAAAGGGAAATCTCGTACGTGCGAAAAATCCTCCCGTTGTCGATGTCAGTAAAAAAAATCTTAATCGGACAATTTTAACGATGATGCATCTTTACGAAAAATCGTGAAAATACAGAAATATTGAAACGGGTATCATTCCGAAAATTCCAAAAAATTCTGATGAATAAAGAATAGTTTTGGCATCAATTTCTCTTAATCAATATCAATATTTTTTACATAAATCACGATAACATCTTCAAATGTTCATATTTTTGGTCAAAAATTTTACTGGATACTTTTGAAAAGGTGTACTTCAAGAAAAAAATAGCATTCGAGTGAAAATCCTGCAAAACGAGCTCGACTGGAAATTTTGCTCTAAATGACTAAACTTCCACTTTGTTTAAAGTGATATTTCATGCCTAAAAATAAGTGCAATCCACTCGTGTTTAAGAGTGAAATATTACTCTGGAATAAGTGGATTTTCACTCATTTAGAGTGATATTTTCACTGAAGCTAGATTTGCAGAATTTTCACCCATATTGAGTGAATCTTTCACTCGAAAAAATTTAGATGGTGCCTGTTCTTTTCACTGTCGTCATTGTTTTAGAAAAATATTTTTCTACCAGCGTATAAAAATCGTGTGCATTTTTTGTTACTTTTAAAGGAAAAACCATCGCGGATTTTGACAAGATTCTTTTGATGCAAGTGACACCGAAAGAACTTTCCATGGAGAAAAAAACGATCTCCGTCGCATTATTGAATTCATTCCGGTCGAGCATCGTCAATATTACAAAAATTTGTTGTAGTTGGAAAAATAAATGTGTCTGAATGATTTTTGTTGGGGTACATGATTTATATACCTATATCACTAAATAAGAAAAACAGCTTAATGACAAAGTGATGGTAAAATTCAACATATTTTATTCAATTTTTTTTCAGTTTTGTTTTTACCATGATGTGTCTTGAGATAAGTATCATAATCTTTAAAAAAAATATATTCCAAAAATACAGTCCAATTCGATTATTTTTAACAATATAAAAATAGCGCAAATTCATTGTTTACCGAATATCTGAACCTTAATCACAAAATTCATTATTATTTTCAACAGCAATAACAATGAACGATAGCAAAATCAATAATAATTTAACGAAAATAAAGTATCACTCAATATAACAGATCATGCTCAGAAAAATATACTAGACAATAAATAATTAATTGTTCACAACTTAACAAAAACATATTTATTAAAAAATTATTATTGTATTTGCTAGTATTTATTCATAGAATTGCACCGCAAGTCAGGCGGCACTAAGCCGAGTGAATGCTTGCTGCTCGGGGTTAGGCCCTTTTGTTCGCCTGTACCCCCTTGGGTTAGGCCCGTGCTTAACTTTGATGTCTCATAAATCGAAAACTATTTGACGGATTCGCATGAAATTTGAAAGAACAACGTTCAAGAGTGGAGATTATCGATCACATATGTCCAATATATTTTTTTTGGTGATCTCGCAAAATACGAACGTTTTTCTGGCGTCCTGAAAAATTTGGAAAAACGGGGTTAGGCCCTTTTGTTCCCCGACCCTTCAATTATAAAAAATTTCAGATTGTAAGCGTTTGAATTTGGATGAAACATTCAATTTAGAAACGTCTTTCGATTGCAAAAATTCGGAAATAAAATTGGGAAAATTTGGAAGTTCAAAATTAAAAAGCGCCTAAATTAGAAAACACTCGAATTTATAATAAAGAGTAAAATTCTGTATTCTGGACTTATTATCTTATAAATAAATTCTAAATCTAAATAAAAAAGCATGTAGATTAGAACACACTCGAATTTAAAAGCGTCTATACAATAAAAAATGTAATTAAAATTAAATTCTTTACATAAGATTAACTTTTTAAGACTTTAACAAAATTGAATGAGTTTTTAATAGATTTTAGTGGGTTTCAAAGCTTTTAGGGTATTTTTCTAAATGTAGGGGAGTTTCCTCGATTTTTGTAGGATTACTGGGACGACTGAAAAATCCCGAAAAATAAAATTCCCGTGCACTGTAAAATTCCCGAATTGGGAAGTTTCCGAATGATAAAATTCCCGAATAATAAAATTTCCAAATTGGAAAATGCCCGAATAATAAAATTTCCGAGCAGTTTATAATATTACCGAATTGGAAAATTCCCTAATAATAAAACTCCCGACAGAAAATTGCCGAATCATAAAACATCCGAACTAGAAAATTTCCAAATTTTAAAAATTAATTTTTTATTATAAATATTATTTATTTATTAAAAACACAATAATCAAATATTTGTTTCGAAAAAAATATTGTAAATGTTTAAACTTTCTAAAATTATTGTTTAAATTTAAAATAACAATAATTGAAAAAAATGTATTTCTGGATTAAAATTTTGTTCGATCATTCTTATTTTAAATTCAAACAATAATTTTAAAAACTTTAAACATTAAAAATATTTTTTTTATACAAATATTTTATTATTGTATTTTTAATAAATTAATAATATTTATAAGATTATAAGATTCGGTAATTTTCTGTCAGAAATTTTATTTTTCGAGAATTTCAAAATTCGGTAATATTATAAACTGTCGGGAATTTTCCAATTCGGTAGTATTATAAACTATTCGGAAATTTTCCATTTCTGGAATTTTATTATTCGGGAATTTTATAATTGGGGAATTTTATTATTCGGGAATTTTCCGATTCGCGAATTTTATTTTTCGGGAATTTTCCAATTCAGGAATTTTACAGTGTCGGCAATTTTAATTTTCGGGATTTAAAAGATTTCAGTGAATTCCAACGGATTTCCAGAGAACTTTAGGGAATAAATTAAATCAAAGTTTCAATTTTAAGGTATTTCGTCATATTTTACGGATTCATAGAATTTCAAAAGAAATTATAAGATTTCAAGGGATTTTAAAGGATTTCAAGGAATTTTAAAGCTTTTAGGGTACTTTAAAAGACTGGAAAGGATTTTAAAAAGAATTTAACAGATTGAATAAGATTATAAGATATTTCTATATAGATTTCAAGGGATTAAAAAAAATTAGACAGTTTTTCAGGGATTTCAGAGGATTTCAACAAAATTGATAAGGGTTTTTAATAGATTTCAGTGGATTCCAAAGCTTTTTTAGGGTATTTTTCAAAATGTTTTACAGGATTTTATTCGATTTTTCTGGGATTCTAGGGATTTTTGGTTGAAAATGCAAATTTTTAGTCGAAAATTAACATTTTTATTAGAAATTCATATTTTCGGCTTGAATGTTCAACAATTTGTATAACCTTTTTTTTCTTTAAATTTAAATATTTTGTTGAAAATTAATTTTTTTTACTGAAAATTTTATTTTCCTCTTTTTGTTAGAAAAATTATATTCTTCAGTTGAAAATTGAACTATTTGTTTGAAAATTCATTTATTATGTTGAAAATTAATCTTTTTTTGGTTCAAAAATAATATTCTTGGTCGAAAATTCGTCTTTTTGGTTTGAAAATTAATCTCCTTTGGTAGAAGTTTTGAAATTTGTTGGTTGAAATATCAACTGTTATATTTATTTTGTATTGAGAAATAATTTTTGTAGGTTGAAAATTCAAATTTTTGGGTTGAAAATTCAACTGTCTTGTAAAAAATTAGTCTTTTCGGCTCAAGCATTTAAGTATTTGGTTAAAAATGCAACTGTTTTTTGTTGAAATTTTATCTTTTTTTATAAAGATTCGACCATTTGGTTGAAAATTCAACCATTTTTTTTAAACTTTCTCTCTTTTGCTTTAAAGTTCAGCTATTTGGTTCTCAGTGCAACTTTATGGAAAAATTAATGTTGTTATGGAAAATTCAACTGTTTGGTAAAAAATTCATTTTTCTTGATTTAATATTAACTTTTTCATTTAAAATTGATCTTTTTGAGTTAAAAAGTCATGAATTTTGTAAAAAATTCCTCTTTTTGGTAGAAAATTAATCTTTTTATTTGAAAATTTGATTGTTTGATTGAAAAATCGTCTTTGTAGGTAGAAAATGCATGTATTTGGTTAAAAATCCTATTATTTTTTTCAACATTGAATTCTTTTTATGAGAATAAAAATTTTTTGTTAACAATTCATCTTTTTTGGTCGAAAATTCAATTGCTTTGTTGAAAATTCGTCGTTTTTAATTTGAATTCTTCTAAATTTACTCAATTCTGCTTAATTCAAAGGATTTTTGTTGAATTTTTAAAAGTTTTTATTTAATTGATAATGAGGATCAATTGATAAAATGATCAAAAGATTTGAAATATTTTAATTTATTTTTTCAAATTCCTTGGCATTTTCAATAGCTTTAAAAATTATAAGGGATTTCAAAAAAATTTAAGGGATTTGAAATGTTTTAGAGTATTTTAAAAGATTCCAAGGCATTTGGAAGAAATTTAAACAATTTCAATGGATTTCCAAGGTTTTTAATAATTTTAAGGGATTTTAATATTTTAATGGATTTCACAGAATTTATTCACAAGAAGTGAGGGATTTCGTTGGGTTTCAAAGATTTCATGAGATTTTCAATTATTTTTTGCAATTCATTTGAAATTCGCCCTGAATTCTTATTCATTTATTTTAAATTCTTTTAAATCCTTTTTAATTCTTCTTAATCCACTCAATTTTACTCAATTCAGTGGAGTTTTAAAAGTTTTTGTTTAATTCATCTTGAAGTACTTTAAACTCGCCTTAAATTTGTAGGAATTCCATTAAATTCTATTGAATGCCCTTTTAATTTTCCTAAACTTATTTCAAACTTCATCAATTCAGTCAATTCAATAAATTTTTTCATGTTTTTGAATTGTTTTCAATTCACTTGCATAATTGCTTTTTAAATTCAGCTTGATTTTTTTTATGAATTTCATCGAATTCTTCTCATTTTTCTAAAATTCCTCCAAATTTGCTCAATTTTTACTGAAATGTACTCAGTTCTACTTAATTCGATGGTTTTTTTTTAATTTTTAAAAGTTTCTATTTCATTGATCCTGAAGTATTTTAATCTTACCTTGAATTTTTAGGCATTTAGTCAAATTCTTTTGAATATTTTTTAATTGTTCTCAATTCATTTGGATCTTTTTCTAAATTCACCTTGAATTTTCGTGAATTTCATTGAATTCTTTTCGTTTAACTTAAATTCCTCTAAATTCATTCCAATTTTACGGAAATTAATGGAATTTTTTGAGTTTTAAAATGTTTTCCAATTCATTTGAATTCTTTTGAATTTAACTTGAATTGTTTTGAAGTCTTATGAATTTATCCTGAATTTGTTACCCTTTGAGCGCGAAAAAAGTACCCTATGAACGTGACAAAAAGTATCCTTTGGTCCCTATAGTTTATCCCATAGGTACTATGAGGCCTGCTTTTGAATTAAATTTCAAATAAAGATAAAAATCATTTGATAGAAGTGCACTGGAGTACATTTTAGTAGAGAAAGTATCGATTTCTGCTTTATGGGGTTGACATTCTAGATTCTTTGTTGGGTCGGAAAAATCCGATATGAAAGAGTATCCGGAAGCTGTTAACAGCACTTGGATACATTTGGTTTTGAATTTCTCGGTAAAAGCTCGCACGCATTGTTTCGCAGAACAAAAATACCTATCAGGTTCTATGGTTTACAACCACGCTTGGTTAAGTTTCGATTCGTTTTTACGAGCACTTTATATCATTTCAAAAGTAGTCTATTAACTTCCATTTTCCCGTGACAAAATTAAAAATATCTGGGTCGATCTAGAGAATTTATTCGATCCACTATTTTACGGCTATTTTAACAAGGCTTCGGATTTATGCTCATTTCCGAATAGATTTCGTAAGGCATAAGCTATTTTACTTCAAGCAATAAAAGGAGACTTTTTTTATTTTCTTCACTTCACTTAATATCCAGTCTAATGGATAGTAAAAATTATTAATAGAGCGAAATTTGTCATCGGTCAGAGGTAACCTTCGAGAATATTCTATAAACTTATTAGCACGGACACGAACCACTTGAGCTGTGGAGTTGTCTCGACCTCGGTAACATGTCGGTAACAGGAATCTCGCGTTAGATCTCCCCCTTACTCATCATCATCGTAGATCTAACGCAAGATTCCTCTTACCGACATGTTACCGACCTCATGACCATTCCACATCTAATGGGGTTCGTGTCCGTGCTAAGCTTCTAGAATATTCTCAAAGGTTACCGATTACCGATGACAAATTTATCTCTATAAATTTGGTTTATTGCTTCCTTATAGATAATACATTTAATTAAGAATTTCTGTCTTTATTTAATGCGCAAATAACATCTGAGAAACATTCTTCTGCAGTCTAGAACCTTCTAGAACTTTGAAACAAAGAAGGAGATATATTATTAGAGATCACGAAGCCTATCTTATCAACTTCGAGAACGTTCGTCAGCTGAAGTGGTTCGTGTCCGTGCTGAGTTTCTAGAACATTCTTGATGACTTGATCAAATTATACTTGCGCAATTTTGTGAAATGAATTTTGCGTAAACAACTTTAAGGTTATTTATAATTTTAATGACGCATTTTTATGTTGAAAACGCGCAATATCATTTTATGACGTCATCGGTAATATTCGAGAATATTCTAGAAACTTAGCACGGACACGAACCACTTGAGCTGTGGAATGGTCTCGATGTCGGTAACATGTTGGTGACTGAAATTTTAAAAGGTTTCAAAGAATTTCAAGGGACTTAATTTAAAAAATTGTTAGAACTCTTAATTTTTGAAAATTTGTTGTTGTGGATTTTTAAATATTTTATTTTTTTAATGTTATAAAATAAAAATCCAAGAACGTAACGCTCGCTTTACGCGCGCGTATTTCATTTAAACGGGGTTTTAGAACAATTGATTTTTAGGATTTCTAGAGATTTCGTGTCAAAAATTTGTAGAATTTTTAATATTTAAAAATGATTTGAATAATTGATTTAAGATTGATTAGTATTTAATCAAGGAATTTTCATTAGCTTAAAGGTATGTGAGGCTCCTTTAAAAATAATCTTTTTTGGTAGAAAAAAAAAACATTTTCTTGAAAATTCAAATTTTTTATTCAAAATTTAACTATTTTGTTGAAAATTAGTTGTTTTTTGTTGTTTTAAATTAAAATACAATTTTTTTAGTTGAAACATCAACTATTACATTTTTTGTTAATAATTCATCTTTTTTGGATGAAAATCAAACTATTTTGTTAAAAATTAAACTACTTTGTTAGCAATATATTTTTTTTAGTAGAAGATTCATCTTTTTTTTTTAATTTTTCTCTTTGGTTGAAAATGTACCTATTTTCTTGAAATTCGTTTTTTTGGTTCAATTCAACTGTTTTTTATTTGAAATTAAAATCTTTTTTGGTTGAAACATCAATAAAAATCCATCCATTTTTTGTTAAGAATTCATCTTTTCTGTCTAAAAATGTTATTAATTGTTTGGATAGTTAATTATCCTGTTAAAAATTCAACAATTTTGTTAAAAAGTCATTTTGGCTTGAAAATTTATCAGTTTGGTAGAAAATTCAACTATTTGGTTGAAAATTTAAATATTTGATTGAAATTAACTTGTTTGTTCAAAATTCATATTTTTGGGTTGAACCAGGTTAAACACTCAACTATTTTGTAGAAAATTCGTATTTTTTGCTTGAAAATTCAACAGTTTGATCGAAATTTTTATTTTTATTGACTGAAAAATCGTTTTTCGTTGAAAAATCAACTATTTGTTGAAAATTCTCTTTTTTGGTTAAATTCGACTGTTTTTATTTAAAATTAAAATCTTTTTTGGTAGAAATATCAACTGTTACATTTTTTGTTGAGAATTCATCTTTTTTGGTTGAAAATTCAACTACTTGGTTAAAAATTCAACCATTTTATTAGAAATTCAACTTTTTGGTTGAAAATTTAACTATTTTGTTGAAAATTCGTTTTTTTTTCTTCTTCAAGTATCAACTTTTACATCTTTTTGGATGAATTAAACTGTTTTTAAATTAAAATTAAAATATTTTTTGTTTGAAACATCAACTATTACATTTCTTGTTAAGAATTCATCTTTTTTTTGTTAAAAATTATACTACTGTGTTAACAATGTACTTTTTAAGTAGAAAATTTATCTTTTTTTTGTTTTCATTTTATCTCTTTTGTTGAAAATGTACCTATTTTATTGAAAAAAATTTTTGGTTCAATTCAACTATTTGGTTGAACATTTAAATATTTGATTAAAATGAACTTTTTTTGTTGAAAATTCATATTTTTGTGTTAAAAATTCAACTGTTTTGTAGAAAATTCGTATTTTTTGCTGGAAAATTCAACAGTTTCATTGAAATTTTTATCTTTTTTGACTGAAAAATTGTTTTTGTCGACAAATCAACTATTTGTTGAAAGTTCTCCTTTTTTGGTTGAATTCAACTGTTTTTTATTTAAAATTAAAATCTTTTTCGGTTGAAATATCAACTGTTACATTTTTTGTTGAGAATTCATCTTTTCTGGTTGAAAATTCAACTACTTGGTTAAAAATTCAACCATTTTATTGGAAATTCAACTTTTTGGTTGAAAATTTAACTATTTTGTTGAAAATTCGTTTTTTTTCTTCTTCAAATATCAACTTTTAAATCTTTTTGGATGAATTAAACTGTTTTTAAATTAAAATTAAAATATTTTTTGTTTGAAACATCAACTATTACATTTTTTTGTTAAGAATTCATTTTTTTTTTGTTAAAAATTATACTGCTTTGTTAACAATTTACTTTTTTAGTAGAAAATTCATCTTTTTTTTTGTTGACATTTATCTGTGGTTGAAAATGTACCTCTTCTCTTGAAAAAATTTTTTGGTTCAATTCAACTGGTTTTTAGAAAATTCGTATTTTTTGCTTGAAAATTCAAAAGTTTGATCGAAGTTTTTATTTTTATTGACTGAAAAATTGTTTTTCGTTAAAAATTAACTATTTGTTGAAAATTCTCTTTTTTGGTTAAATTCGACTGTTTTTATTTTAAATTAAAATCTTTTTTGGTTGAAATATCAACCATTACATTTTTTGTTAAGAATTCATCTTTGTGGGTTGAAAATTCAACTATTTGGTTAAAAATTCGAACATTTTATTGAAAATTAAACTTTTGGTTAGAAAATTCAACGATTTTGTTGAAAATTTAACTTTTTGGTGGATAATTTAATTACTTTGTTCAAATTCGTTTTTTTGTTGTTGAAATATCAACTATTACATTTTACGTTGAAACAGTATCTTTTTGTTGAAAATTCAACTGTCTTTTAAAAAATTAGTCTTCTTGGCTTGAAAATTTAACTATTTAGTTGAAAATGCAACTGATTTTGTTTAAAAATTATTTTTTTTGTTCTTGAAAATTCAACTATTCGGTAGAAAATTCATCTTTTTTTATTTAAAAGAAAAATATAAAAAAGGTTGACTTTTTTTCTAAATGTTGTGATCCCAGCAGTCTGCAAATTTAAATAATTTATTTAATTAAGATTTAAGATTGTTTAGTATTCAATCAAGGAATTTTAATCAGTTTTAAAGGTATTTGAGGATCCCTTCAAATTCATCCTTTTTAGTAGAAAATTAATTTGACATTTATCTCTGGTTTAAAATTTGTCTTTTTGGGTTGAAAGTTTATCAATATGGTAGAAAATTCAAATATTTGATTGAAATTGACTTTTTTTTGAAAATTCATATTTTTGTGTTAAGAATTCAACTATTTTGTAGAAAATTAGTATTTTTGGTTTAAAAATTCAACAATTTCATCGAAATTTTTATCTTTCTTGACTGAAAAATTGTTTTTGGTTGAAAAATCAACTATTTGTTGGAAATTCTTCTTTTGTGCTTGAATTTAACTGTTTTTTATTTAAAATTAAAACCTTTTTTGGTTGAAATATCAACTATAACATTTTTCGCTGAGAATTCATCTTTTCTGTTTAAAAATTTTATTAATTGGTTGAAAAGTTAATTATTCTGCTAAAAATTTAACATTTTTGTTAAAGTTATTCCCTTTTGGTGAAAAATTCAACTGTTTTGTAGAAAATTCGTATTTTTGCCTGAAAATTCAATAATTTGATCAAAAATTTTTTCTCTCTTGACCGAAAAAATGTTTTTGGTTGAAAAATCAACTATTTGTTTAAAAAAATTCATTTTTGGTTGTTTTAAACTGTTTTTTATTCAAAATTAAAATCTTTTTTGGTGGAAATATCAACTATTTAGGTTAAAAATTCAACAATTCTGTTCAAAATTCAACTTTTCGGGCTGAAAATTCAACTGTCTTCTAGAAAATATGAAAAGATTCTTTCTTCTTTTTTAAATGTAAAAATAAACGTTTAATCTTCCCCCTATTTTCTCCCTTTTTCGTGAAAAATTACCCTATTTCCCCTTTTTTGAATATTTTGGGGTGGCGCAAAGACCATGAAGTTTCCCATTTATTTAACATGGGAAAAAGTAAGCTTTTTGTAAATCTAATATTTAAACGCGATAATGTGTTAAAAATAATTCCGTGTTTTAGTATATTGTTCAGAATTCGTCAGAGAATAAGAATCAATCATAAATGTTGAGGTCGAATAAGTTTAAGCCACTCTTATGGGTCCCAAAAGAAAACCCCATAAGTGACAAATTTGAATTTTAGGTAATATTGCGGTTTATTGACGCTTTTAAAAGTAAAAAAAAAATCATTAATCGGTAATTTAAGAATACCCAGTTATTTTTGTAACTAATATTCAATTGTTTAAACAATTTTAATTTGTTAACAAATTTTTTTTCAGTTAACTCGCGAAATGAACGTATTTTCTAGACTTTATGAGTTATTTAATCAACGATAACAATAAAATATGTAATTTGTTGAAATAATTTTACAATTGTTTAAATAATACGTATTTGTTCAAATATATATTTTACCTAAAAAAAAGCAGGAGAAAGATTTTATCTCACTAAATTTTTGACTAATTTTAATATTTTTAAGTACTGATTTGTTTATTATGAATACTCGAAGATGTTTAAACAAATTTAAATTGTTTAAACAATTTTTTTGTTGACATATTTTATTTTTTCTATTTTTCGAAAGATTAAAATATGTTTATGTTCTACTTTGCTTTTTAAGAATATTCTTAAATGTTCCAACAAATTAAAATTGTTTAAACAATTGAATATTAGTTAACAAATGACTGTGTATTCTTAAATTACCGACTTATGATTATTTATTTTTAAAAAGCGTCAATAAACCGCAATATTACGTAAAATTCAAATTTGTCACTTATGGGGTTTTCTTTGGGGACCCATAAGAGTGGCTTAAAATTATTCAACCTCAACATTTATGATTGATTCTTATTCTCTGACGAATTATAAACACTATACTGAAACACGTAATTATTTGTAACATATTCTTGCGTTTAAATATTAGATTTACAAAAAGCTGACTTTTTCCCATGTTAAATCAATGGGAAAATTCATGGTCTTTGAGCCACCCCTAAATATTAACCGATTTTGCTCAAATTTGGAGATTTTTTTTTCTGACATTCGAACAAAAGTGGGAGGTAAGAGCAGAGAAATTCGAAAAAAAGTCCACCAAGTATAAATAAGAACCACCCTAGTGATCACTGTAATTCGTTTTAAATTTAAAGGTATTTGAGGCTCCTTTTTAATTGAATTGTTTTATTTTCAGGTCGAATTCAGGGAGTAATTATCATTCAGGACACAGAAGAAATGAGAGTATGTATGCCATGACGGGTCTGTATGCAGACAGTACTAGCGGCGGTGCTGGTGAAAATACAGATCTCACACTGACTCACGATACTGTCATAAGATGTCACAGTAGAAACCCCAGCTCTGGCGTTGTGGATCATAGGTGAGTAATCGCAGAAAGCGACAAAAAAAATTCACAAGACACAAAGAAACATTGTTCATTCCAAGGGAATTTTACCAGGAACTTTATCAGAGAATGTCGTTTCTTCAGCATTTAAAATGCATTCTCTCAATGAACAGTTTCATAATAAATTAAAGAGCAAAAATTTATGTAGCTAAAAAAGTAACATGAATCTAGAAGCCGAAAAACCCGGGAAATGATAGTACATTTATTTTTTGACAGCGAATCACACACATTTTTAGCCTTGATTTTTAATTAAGAGAATTTAAAAATGTATTTTTGAAGACTCAAACAATTAATAATTAAAAGCGTGTTAAAAATTGAACAATAATTGCTTTTACGAGACCATCATGAATCTGTTCAAAATTAAGCAATTTACAGATTTTAAGGTAGTTGAGCCAAAAATCAGATCCCTGAAAAAAATAGTTTTTCCATGATTTTAAGAACCAAAATAATTTCGAATTTTTTAAAAATTGTTGAATTTTAATAAATGACAGCTTCAACCAGAAAATATGAATTCTGAAAGAAAAATGTATTAGTTGATATTTCAACCAAAAAATATTTCAAGTTGGTTGAAAATACACTTTTTGTTAATAATGCATATTTTCGAGTTGACAATTCGACTGTTTTGTCGAAAATTAATCTTTTTGGCTTAAAAATTAAATGGTTTTGTTGAAAATTCGTCTTTTGTATCAAAAGTTTTGTTAGAAACATCAACTAATTGGTTAAAAATTAATTTTTTGATTGAAAATTCATATTTTTGGGTTGAAAATTCATTTTGTTGGGTTGAAAATTCAACTATTTCGTTGAAAATTCCTATTTTCGGCTTCAAAATTCAACTTTTTTTAGAAAATTTGTTTTTTAGGCTTGAAAAATAAATTATTTTGTTAAAAATTCGTCATTTTTGGTTGAAAATTCTACTGTTTTGTCAGAAAATTCAAGTATTTGTTTGAAAGTTAACTTTTTGGTTGAAAATTCAAATAAAACACATTATTTTTAATGAAAACATTTTAATACATACAAAAAATGTTTTTTTTAACAATTTTTTTTATAATAAGTTTTTCATTCTATTGCTTCTTTCCAATTTTTTAAAAATGGTTGAATTTTAATAAATGAGAGCTTTAACCATAAAAGATAAATGCTGAACGAAAAATGTATCTAATATTTGATATTTAAAAGGAAATATTTCAATTTAATTGAAAATTCAACTAGCATTTGATTCAAAATAAATTTTTTGTTAAAAATTCGTATTTTCGAGTTAAAAATTCAACTGGTTTGTAGAAAATCCATCTTATTGGCTTAAAAATGCAATGGTTTTGTTGAAAATTCGTCTTTTATGTTAAAAATTTGGTTAGAAAAATCAACTAATTGGTCAAAAAATAATTTTTTTATTGAAAATTCAACTTTTTGTGCAAAAGTCATCTTTTTGGCTTTAAAATTTAATTGTTTTGCGAAAAATTCATCTTGTGGGTTGAAAATTTTATTATTTTGGTAAAAAATTAGGTAATTGGTTGAAAATTAGTTTTTTCGGTTAAAAATTCCTATTTTCGTGTTGAAAATTCAAGTAAATTCGTTTTTTTAACTCAAAATTTAACTATTCCATTTGTGGTTGAAAATGTATCTTTTCAATTTCAAAATTTAACTATTTGGTTGAAAATTAATATTTTTTAGTTGAAAATTTATGTATTTTCTTGATAATTCATCTTTTTTGGAACTTGATCTTCTTGATAAAAAAATAAACTTTTTGGTTGAAAATTCTTCTCTTTGGTTAAAAATTGAACTATTTTTTTGAAAAAAATTTTGTTGGTTGAGAATTAATTTTCTTCACTGAAGTTTAAACTATTCAATTTTTAGTTGAAAATTCAAGTTTCTAGTGGAAAATTAACTTTTTTGTTTAAAATTCATATTTTCGGGTAAAAAATTCAACTTTGTTGTGTCTTCTGAATTGGAAAAGGGTAATTCATTTGTTTTGTTGAAGATTTGTCTTTTTGACATTAAAATTCAATTGTTTTGTTAAAAATTCGTCTTTTGGGGTTGAAAATTCTATTATTTTGGTAGAAAATTAACTTTTTGGTTGAAAATTTATATTTTCGGGTTGAAAATTCATCTTTTTTGCTTTAAAATTCAGTTGAAAATTTAACTGTTTTGTAGAAAATTCGTCTTTTAGGCTTGAAAATTCATATTTTCAGATTAAAAATTCATCTGTTTTGTTAAAAATTCATCTTTTATGTTGAATTCAACTGGTTTTTTTTTACTTACTTTTATTCTTGAAGATTTATCATTTTAGTTGAAAATTCACCTCGTTGGTTGAAAATTGCACTATTTTGTTGAAAATTCCTTTTTTTTTTGGTTGAAAATTAATCTTTTTAACAGAAAGTTGAACTATTCCATTTTTTGTTGAAAATTTATCTTTTCAATTACAAAATTGAACTATTTGGTTGAAAATGCAACTGTTTTTGTTTGAAAATTGAGCTTTGTATGTTGAAAATTCAACTATTTTGTTTAAATGGCATTTTTTCGATTTTTTAAATTATTTCCAATTTATTTGAATTCTTTTGAATGGTTTTGTAGTCATTAGTCACTTTTTTGTTGTAAATTAGTAGGGTGTTAAAGATTTTAAGAGATTTGAAATTATTTTGTGGAATTCGCCCTTAATTCTTAATTCACTTGTATTTTTCTGGATTTACTCAATTCTACTTTGGCTTTATCAATGGCTTTTTTTAATTTTTAACCTTTTTTTTTCATTGATCCTTGAGTCTTTTAACCTCATCTTGAATTCTTAGGCATTTCATCAAATTCTTTTGAATTCCCTAAAATTTTTCTAAGCTTATTTCAAATTTATTGAATTCAGTGAAGTTTTGTCATATGTTTAAATTGTTTTCAATTCATTTGAATTGTTGTTTAAATTCACCTTGAATTTTAATGAATTTCATAGAATTCTTCTCGTTTACCGTAAATTCCTCTAAATTCATTGTAATTTTACGGAAATGAATGGAATTTTTTTTATTTTTTATTTTTTTTTCAATTCATTTAAACTATTTTGAATTTAACTAAATTTTTGTGAAGTTTTATAAATTTATCCTGAATTTGTTACCCTTGAGTGCGAAAAAATTACCCTATGACTGTGACAGGCCTCACAGACCGGTCCCTATATCCCCTATTGTGTCCTATATTCAGTTGAGGCCCCTAAAGTACCCTATTTTCAAGATTTGGTCCCTATGGTACCCTATTTGCAGCCCATAATGGCTGCCACACAGTCACTATTAGTCACTTTTTTCTCCAATCACTTTTTAGTTATTTTTTTAAGATAAAGCCACTACAGACACTTTGTAAGAAAACGTCACTATAGTCACTTTTCTTTGAATAAATAACTCATGTGTTAATCACTATTCAATATATATTATATACCTATTTCTGAATTTTCTTGAATTATTTTGAAATATTTAAGGGTATTTTTGAAGATTCCGAACATTTTTGAATAGATTTCAATAACCTGAAGGTATTTTTAAAAATTCTAAGGAATTTTCAATAGCTTTTAAAAGTTTCAAGGGATTTCAAAATATTTCAAAGAATTTTAAATATTTTAGGGGATTTAAAAAGATTCCAAGTAATTCTACTATTATTATTATTATTATTAATTTGAAGGGATTTCAAAGCGCTTGAAATATTTTAGGATAAAGAATTTTCTAGAATTTCGGAAGAAATGGAACGATTTTACAGGACCTGTAAGGTTTTAAGATATTTTAAAAGATTTCTTGGTATTTTATAAGGTTTCCGACGATTTCAATTATTGTAAGGGTTTTTTGAAGCTCTCAAGGTATTTTAATAAATTTTCTAGAATTTACTCACGAGAAGTGCGGTATCTCGTAGGGTTTCAAAGATTTGAAGAGATTTGAAATTATTTTTTGGAATTCACCATGAATTCTTATTAATTTATCCTGAATTCTTTTAATTCTTTAGAAGTCTTTTGAATATTTTAAGGTATTTTTTCAAATACAATATTTAAGGGTATTGTAAAAGATTTCCAGGAGTTTCAAGGGCTTTCAAAAGATATTAAAAGATTTTAAATATTTTAAGAAATTTTAAAAGATTCCCAGAAACTTTTTATTTATTTCAATAATTTGAAGGGGTTCCAAAGACTTTGAAATATTTTAGGGTATTTTAAAAGATTCCAATGCATTTTAAAGAGATTTAAACAATTTTAAGGGATTTTAAAAATTTGATGCGGTTTTGAAGAATTTCCTAGAATTTCGGAAGATATGGAAGAATTTTACAGGACCTATAAGGTTATAGGATATTTTTAAAGATTCTAAGGGATTTTATAAGATTTTCGAAGATTTCAATGACTTTTTGACATTTTAAGAGCTCTGAAGGTATTTTAATAAATTTTCCAGGATTTCAGAAAGTATCATCAGATTTCATGTAATTTCATAATGGATTTTGAAGAATTTATTCACAAGAAGTGAGGGATCTCGTAGGGTTTCAAAATTCATTTGGACTTCGCTCTGAATTATTATTAGTTTATCCTGAATTATTTTAAATTCTTTTGAATCCTTCTAAATTCACTCAATTCTACTCAATTCAGTGGATTTTTAAAAAGTTTTGGTTTAATTCATCTTGAAGTATTTAAAACTCACATTAAATTCTTAGACATTTCATCAAATTCTTTTAAATTCTCTTTAAGCTTTCTGAACTCATTTCAAAGTTAGTCAATTCAATGAATTTTTTCATATTCATGAATTGTTTTGAATTCTCTCTAAAATCACTCAAATTTTATTGTAATCAATGGAATTTCTTTGATTTAAAATTTGTTTTCCAATTCATTTGAATTCTTTTGAATTCTTATTAATTTACGCTGAAGTATTTTAAATTCTTTGGAATCATCTTGAATTTTTGTAATTCACTTAAATTCTTCTAAATTTACTCAATTCTACCTAATCAGTGGATTTTGTTGAGTTTTTAAAAGTTTTTATTTAATTGGTCCTGACGTTTTTGAACCTCACCTTGAATTCTTAGGCATTTCATTAAATTCTTTTGAATTCCTTCGAATTTTTCTAAGCTCATTTTAAAGTTACTGAATTCAATGGAGTTTTTTTATATTTTTAAATTGTTTTCAATTCATTTGAATTTTTTTAAATCCATCTTGAATTTTTATGAATTTCATTCAATTTTTCTCGTTTACCTTAAATTCCTCAAAATCTATTCTAATTTTACGGAAATCAATGGAATTTGTTGATTAAAATTTTTTTTTTCAATTGAATTGAATTTTTTTAAATTTTACCCTTTGGTACATATATTTTATCCCATAGGTGCTGTGAGGCCTGCTATGACAAAAAGTACACTTTGATCCCTATATTTTATCCCATAGGGACTGTGAGGCCTGAAATATGATACCAATACATTAATTTCATTAAAAAAAATTAATTCTCCTATTATTCCCCCATTTTCGTAAAAAAAATCACCTTATTCCCCCTGTTTTGGGATAATTTTGGACTGTGAAGTCTGAATAAAAGAAAGCCCCTTTTTTTACCTAAAATTGAACTGCTGAATCGCTGTGATCGTTGTTATAATAATTTTTCTCTTAATAAAATGCAGAAAACTAGAACTTCAGTGAATAAATTCTACCTGTATAGAAAGTTATCTCACAGGTAGTGGCCATGGCACAATTAATCACGTGTCGAACAAATTTTCCGAGTATTGCACAATGCACATTCGCTTTATAGTTGCAAGTCTTGGTTGGTTGAAAAAATCAAATCAAGGAAGCAACTTCAAAGTGAGAGAAAGTATTGCGGACCGAGCAATTTTCATTGCGATCGTGGAACGCCTAATCAGCCTAACAAGATCACGTTGTTGGGAGTTAGCAATTTCCATCGCGGTCTGAGAACAAAGAAACTATCGGTTGACTCGATTTTTCAATTGAGGCATGGGAAAATATTAAAATGCAAAAGTTCGTTCACTTTATTCCTAGGATTTGCCGCTGTCGCTGCGATTTCTTTTTAATGGTCTCTTTAATCCCGGAAAAAATAGTATTGTCACGTAGAAAACGTGAGAGAGAAAACTGTCTTATTTAATTATTTATAGGTAGGGGAAACCTCCCTACAGTGGATAATGCTATCTACAGTGGACAGGACTCGGAACGGGTTACTTTTTTGATCCACGGTTACTTGTTTTTTTACTTGTTTTATGAAAAGGTTACTTTTGGTTACATTTTTTGCCTGAAATAACGAAATGAATTAATTCAGGGTGTCTAGTGTCCTGGAAATCCTTGAAAACCTGGAAAAGTCCTTGAATTCGTTTTTACCTGGAAAACCCTGGAAAAGTCCTTGAATTTTGCTCATGGTTCTGGAATTTTTGTTCTTTTGAAGAAAAAATAGTTTTTTAAACTCTTTCTCTGCTGAACGAAAAAAGATTACCTTTTTAACAAGAGACTGTTTATTTTATCACGGTAAAAATCAGAAAGCTACAATCGAAATGATATTTGAATATTAATGGTTAGAGCAAATAAAAAATTGGTCGGGCTAAAGTTAGAGAATTTTGAAAATGAAGTTTGGGACTACCTCGAAATTGTTGAAATGCATAGAAATTGTTTGAAATAAAATTTGAGTGATTCCCTAAAGTAGAAATCATCTGAAATCCCTTGATTATAAATTAAATTAAACTTATTCGTTAACGTTATAAAAAAGCATTGAAATCCTTGGAAATTTAATAAAATCCTTTAAGCCTTGTGAAATTCCTTGAAATACCTTAAAATCCCTTGATTTTTTTTAATCGCTAGGAATTCCTTGAAATTTAATGTAATTTCATTTATTTTCCAAAGTTCACTATAAATATTTTAACATCTTTAGAAATCCTACAAAGTTCGTTGACATCCCTTGAAATCTTTGTAATCTCTTGAAATCTTTTCGAAGTCCTTAAAATCCCCAGAAATGTTTTTAAGTCTTCAAAATCCTCTAAACTCCCTTGAAATCCTTGGAACTTTAATCAAATCCTTTGGACCTTGTGATATTCCGTAAAATACCTTAAAATACCTTGAAATATTTTAAATCGCTAGGAATCCCTTTTTAATTTAAGTGCATTTCATTTATTGTCCAAACTTCACTAGAAATTACTTGAAATTTTTGGAAATCCTACAAAATTCTTTGAAACCCCTCCCAACTATTAATATCTCTTGAAATCCTTTAGAATCCCTTAAAATCTGTTGAAAATGTAAAAAACCATTAAAAAAATGTAAATTATTTAAAATCCCTTGAATATAAATTAAATTGAAGTTTTTCATTCAAGTTCTATAAAGAAAAAAAAAAGTTTAAATCTCTAAGAAATCTTTGAAATCTCTTGAAATCCCTGGAGCTTTAATAAAATCCTTTAAATTCCGTGTAATTCTTTGAAATACCTTCAGATCTCTCGAAATCTGTGAAATCTCTAAGAATCCCTTGAAATCTTTGGAAATCCTACAAAATTCTTTGAAATCCATTTCAATTTTTTATATCTCTTGAAATCCTTTAAAATCTCTTAAAATCCCTTGAAATTGTTGGAAAACGTAAAAATTCATTAAAAAATGTATAAATTATTTGTAATCCCTTGAATGTAAATTAAATTAAACTTTTTCATGAAAGTTTCATAAAGAAAAAAAAATTGAAATCTCTATAAATCTTTAAAATCCCTTGAAATCCCTGGAGCTTTAATAACATCGTTTACATTTCGTGAAATTCTTTAAAACCTTCGGATCTCTTTAAATCTGTGTAATCGCTAAGAATCCCTTGAAATTCAGTTAAATTCCATTTATTTTCCAAAGTTTTTTGCTGAAAATTCTTTTTTTCATTTAAAATTCATTTTTTAACCTACAAATATAACTTTCCCATGTTTTTTGCTGAAATTTAATCTTTTTAAGTCAAAAATTGGTCTTTTATTGGTAGGAAACTAATCCTATTGGTGAAAATTTTCTCTCTTTTGATTAAAACTGCAATTTGTTGGTTAAAAATTAACTTTTTTGTTGAAAATTTGTATTTTCGGGTTGAAAATGCTGTCTTTTGGCTTGAATGTTCAACAATTTCTTTGACATTTTTTCCTGTCCTGGCTAAAAAATCTTTATTTGTTGAAAATTCGTCTTTTTGATTAGAAAATTCGTCTCTTTGATAGAAAATTAATGATTTCGGGTTGAAAATTCAACAGTTTTGTAGAAATTTTTTGTTTGTTTGTTAAAAGTTGACCTACTTTAATAAACATTCATTCTTTGGTTGCAGAATTGTAGATTCATTATTTTAGTTGAAAATTCATCTATGGTTCAAAATTCAGCTATTTAGTTGACATTTTTTTACTGACAATTAATCATTTTTAGTCGAAAATTAAATTATTTGTTCGCAAATTGGTTTATTTTGTTGAAAATTTGTCTTTTTGGGAAAAAATTGATTTTCTTTGTTGAAAATTGGTCGTTTTGGTTAAGAATTCATTTTTGTAGTTTAAAAGTTGAACTATTTGGTTACAAATTTAACTATTTTGTTGATTTTTTTTAAATTCAGTTCTTTGGTTGAATATTTAACTATTTTGTTGAAAATTCGGTTTTTGTTGTTGTTGAAATACCTACTATTTAATTTTTCGTTGAGAATTCGTCTTTTTGTCGAAAATTCCAATTTTCGTGTTGAAAATTGAACTATTTTTGGTTAAAGTTTAATATTTTTTTGTTTCAAAATAAGACTATCTGGTTGTAAATTCATTTTTGTAATTTCAAGTATTTTGTTAAAAAATCATGAAAATTCAACTGTTTTTAGTTGAAGTGTAATCTTTTTTGTTTAAAATTCGATTATTTAGTTGAAAATTCATCTTTGTAGGTAGAAAACTCAACAATTTGGTTAAAAAATCAACTTATTTGTTGACAATTTTATTATTTTATTGAAAATAAACATAAAATAGCTTAAAATTCGAGAACTCAGTCAAATTTCAACCAATTCTAGAAAAAAAATCTCATTACACACAGTGCTGAACTAGCTTTGATATTATAAATAGCAAAAAAATATTGAATTTTGAAAGTTTCATTAAATTGTTTTTAAAGCTGAAGAAAAGGGAAACTTTGAATATTTTCTATCGTAGCGTCGTGATATTTCACGTTGATAAAATGAACAATGCCCAAAAAAAAATATTTTTTTTCTATAAAATCAGATTTTAGGGGCTCATACATTCCTGGAAAAGTCCTGGAATTTTTGTTTGAAGAAACGCTAGACACCCTGATTAATTCATTAATCGTATTATTTAAAAACTTGTGAAAAATGTAAAAGTTCAAATTTTTCCAGTTTTGGCACTTTAGAGCCGGGAAAATTAGGGAATAACAATAAAATAATAATTAGTTTGTATGTAAAATGTATAGAAAGGGCTATCAATTGAATTATTATGAATCCTGATAAAAATTCCAAATTAGCTACAATTGCTAATTTTTAATTAAAAATTTAAATCTTTTTTGTTGAAATATCGAACTATGTATTATATTTTTCAATAAGAATTTATTTTCTTTGGTTGAAATTCGGTTAAAAGTTGAACAATTTTTGTTAAAACTTTATTTTTTTGTTGAAAATTCGACTTTTTTGGTAGAAATTCCCTGGTGGAAGAAATGTTTACAAGAAAGTACAACATTTCTACAACTGTAATTTTTTGTTAAAACAAGTACTTTTTTGTAAAAAATGTACAAAATTTAACAAAAAATACAGTTAAATACAAATAGCTAATTTTTTCTTGTATTTTCTTGTAGAAAAGCAAAAAAAATTAACAATAAAGTATAACTTTCCACAATTCAAAAATTTGTATAACTTTTTTTGATAATATGTGTTTTACTTTGTCGTAAAAATCTACAAGTTATTACAGAAACTGTAGTTCGATTATTGAAAATTGAACAATTATTGCTTTTACAGGACAATTCTGAATCTATTCAAAATGAAGCAAGTTACAGATTTTAACGTTAAAAATATAAATTTTTCAATTTGAAAGCCTCAGTAGTTAAACAACTGTAGACTTTCGATTGAAACTTCATAAACTATTCTTAATTCTAAAATAATTTCAAATTAATAAATTTATAATTAAACGCTCTTATTCAATTCCAAATCCTATTCAAATATTGTTTCAATCTAAAATATTACATTTTTAACCATTTAATTTGAATTTTTGGAATTAATGAAGACTTTTTTGGGATATTTAGCAATATTTTTCTTTTCATTTAAAATGGGCAATTATAAATCAAATATTAAAAACTAAAGAATTTAAAACTGAAATATTTGAATTAGAAAGCCTTGAATCGTTAATATTTCAGAGTGTTAAATTTAAGCTTTGAACGTTACAATTTTAATTGTCCTACTTAACAAATTTTTAATATGTAAGTGAAATTATTGAATTTTGATGCATAAACAACAATTGAAAAATTATCAATTTAGAAAAAATTTGAGTTAGTTTAAGAGATATTTACAAGTTTTGAGAAGGTGCAAACTTAATTTAAAACTGGAAAAGATTTCGAGAAATAAAAAAATTAATTTATATTGTTGAAGATTTCGAAATAAAATTTTGAAGTTTTTTAAGGATCTTTAAAGGTTTTAAGAAAACAAAATAATTCTTAAGTTTGCTGAGAAGGTTTAAAATGATTTTTTATTTTGAAAAATTAATATTAAGAGCAAAAGTAAAAAAAATTAAAAAATTTTTTGGATTAATAAAGAACAATTGAACAATTATTAATTTGGAAAATAATGGAGTAAGTTTAAAATATATTTAGAAGTTTTGAAAAGATTCCAGAATAATTTAAAACGTGAAAAAAATTTAAAACATTGAAAACAGAATACAGATGTTCGAAAATTCCGAACACAAAATTGATAAGCTTTTTAAGAATTTTGAAAAGTTTTAAATGTATAAAAAGTTCGTATCAAAATTCCTCGAAAAACTAACAGTATATTTTTTTAGTTAATTTAAAAAGAATATTTAATAAAATTTTCAAACAAGAATTGGGATGATTTCAAGGTAATTTTTTTACTTTTGCATGATTTTCAAAAAATTGTGGGAAAAATTCGAGTTGCTTAAAATGATATAATTTTGAAAATTTATAAATTTTTTTAATAATTCTTCAATTCACAGCATTGCAAATGATAGCGTGGATTTCTTTTTTTTTTATCTTTTAACTGTACAATGTATAAAAGTTGAAATAAAAAATTTTGCAGTTTAACAACTTTCAATTAAAAAAATTTTTAATTGAAAAGTGTTAAAAGCTTCTATTTTATACGCGTAAATTATTAAGCGTTTGAATTAAACAAATTTTAAGCTTCAATTTTGAAAATTTGAAATTTAAAAAAAGTTAAATTGAGTGCTCGAATTTTCAGTTCAGTTTTTGTAACTGTTTTTTATATAAAATTTTTTTGTAGTCAGAAAAATTCAACCATTTTGTTAAAAATTGAACTATTTTCTTAAACATAAATTGATTTGTTGAAGATTCATAATTTTGGTGGAAAATTCGTCTTTTTGGTAAACAATCTTTCTTTTTGTTTACTTTTTTGCCACATTATTGTTACTTTTCGGTTACTTTTTTGAGAGAAGTATGGTTACTATTTTACTATTTTTTTAAGCTTGAGCAGTTCCGAGCCCTGGCAGTGGATAATCATTAATTAAGAGCACAAATAAAAGAAAAATAATTTATTTTAATTATATTTTATAAATACCTACAGTGTCTTAACTATTTATTAAATGTAATGAATTATTTTATATATATTAGTATTTTTCATTTATGATTATCCACTGTAGGTTTCATTATCCACTGTAGGGAGGTTTCCCCTAGTTTATATATAAATTAAAAGAATTGGTCATCAATGACATTGAAGATATGAAATTCCTGATTTCAAGAATGTAAATTTTGTGTCTTGTGATTTGGTCAATTTAAATTAATTTCCTTTATTAGATGTTGATAATCGTTCAGTTTTACCAATAAATTTACAAATTAGTTTATTAATTATATCTATCCTTTTATTCTATCACGTTATGTCATGTCATTTTGCATTTTTACAGAGATTTCGTAATCAAGTGTCACAGCAGGAATCCGAGTGCTTCCATGATAGACAGGTAAAATTATTAATCAATTAATTAACTAATTAATTAGATTGAAATCAGTGATGGGTAAGTGACTTTTTAAAAGGAACTAGTTGCCGTTACCGTTAGATCACGAAAAAAGTAAAGTTATCGTTATCTTTACGGTTTCAGAATTATTTTTATTTTTAATATTAAATTTAATATCAAATTATTATTATTATTACTTTTTTATTTCTGATATATATGTAAAACAGAAAAAAAAGTAAAGTAATTATTGACGCTGATTTCTATGAATGAATGAATTCCTTTTTTGAATTTTCCAGGGCTACCACATGGGTACTTAAGTCACTTTTAGTCACTATTTTTTCTCTAATCACTTTTTAGTCATTTTGAAATAAAGATATCACTTTAGTCACTTCCTTCAATAAATTGAAACAGAGAATCCAAGGATTTCTGAATTTTTGAGGATTTAAAAAAAATTCCAAAAAAGATAAATTTTCTAGCAAAAATGAAATAGTTACATTCTCAGTTTAAAAAAATTAATTTTCAACTAAAATTTTGTAATAAAATGATCAATCTTCACAAAGAAACTCAATTTTTAATCAGAAAAAATACATGAATTTTTAAGTAAAATAGATAAATTTTTAATTAAAGAAATAAATTTTGAACCAAAAATAGAGGAGTTAAATTTACATTAATAAAATTATTATCAACCAAATAAAATAAATTTTCAACGAAATAGTTCAATTTTTAACCAAACAGATGGATTTTTAACCAAGAAGATTGAATTTCTATCAAAAAAGATCAATTATCTACAAAAAATTACAAATTTTTAACACAAAAAAAAGAAAACGAATTTTCAACAATACAGATCAATGTTAAATTTAATAAAATAAATTTTTAACGAAATAGTTCAATTTTCCACCAAAAAAATTGATTTTTAAACAGAAAATGAAATTTCCGTCAAAAAAGATCAATTTTCTACCAAAAAAAGACAAATTTTCAACAAAATATATGAATTTTCAATAAAAAAGATACATTTTTTAAACAAAAAATAGAATAGTTATGTTTTCAGTTTAAAAAATAAATTATCTACAAAAAGATACAAATTTTCAACCAAAGAAATGAATTTTTAACCAAAAATAGAATAGTTAAATTTTCAAAAAAAAAAATAATTTTCAAACAAACAGATGAAGTTTCAACCAAGAAAATTAAATCT
Organism: Andricus curvator; assembly: GCA_932195095.1. Lineage (NCBI taxonomy): Eukaryota > Metazoa > Arthropoda > Insecta > Hymenoptera > Cynipidae > Andricus > Andricus curvator. Next base: position 75,219 of record CAKNYM010052566.1, read on the forward strand.
CCATCAAAAAAGATCAATTTTCTACCAAAAGAGACAAATTTTCAACAAAATACATGAATTTTCAAATAAAAAGGATACATTTTCTATCAGAAATAGAGAAGCTAAATTTTCAATTAGAAAAGTGAATTTTGAGTCACAAAAAAGTACGAATTTACAAACACATTTATTAAAATTCAACCATTTTTTGAAAATTGGTAAGAAGCGATAGTAAGATAAAATTCAATTGCAAAAAACATTGTTAAAATAAATTCTTTCTGTAAGTTTAAAAATTTTTTCATTTAAAATAATTTTTTTTAATTTCATCATCAGTAATATTGTTTTGATTCTTAAAATCATGGAAGAACTATTATTTTCAGAGGTCTGATTCACTGCAATTTTACTGAAATCAGTGGAATATTTTGGATATTTTTCAATTCACTTAAATCTTTTTCAATTCACTTGAATCTTTTTGAATTCACCTTACATTTTTTTGAATTTTTACAAATTCTTCTCATTTTCAGTAAATTCCTCTTCATTTATTCGGATTTTATTTAATTCATGTTTTTTTAATAATTTATCTTAAATTGAGTTGAATACAGCGGGAATTCTGATAAATTTCAAGTCAATTCAAATAATTAACAACAATTCAATTAAAATCCATATTTAAGAATTTTAAAGGAATTTTAAAGAATTCAAGTGTGTTCGAAAGAATCTTAGGGGTTAAAAAGAATCTTAGGGGTTAAAAAAAATTGAAGTTAATCAGAAGAATTAGAGTGAGTTCAAAGGAATCCAAAGAATTAACCAAATTTAAGTTGAATTGAGATGAATTGAAATAAAAAAAAAAGAATTCAATTCAATAAAATTAAGAATTCAGGTCAATTCAAAGAAATCCAAGGAATTAACACCAATTCAATTGAAATTAATTTACGAAAACTCAAATATTTTAAAAGAATTGAATTCAAGTCAATTCAAAGAAATGTAAAGAATAAACAACAATTCAATTGAAATTCAGATTAAAATTATTGTAAAAGAGTTTAAGGGAATTTTCAACAATTCAAGTAGATTCAAAATAATCGTAAGAGTTCGAAAAAACTAACAAAAATGCAATTAAATTCAATGTAATTGAAATTGAACTCAGAAGAAGTCAAGTAGATACAGATTTTTGTTTAATTCAAGTGAATTCATGAAAATTCAAAAGAATTATCCAAAATTTAAAAGAATTCAATTTTTTTTAAAGAATCTAAGTGAATTCAAAGAAATCCCAGCAATTTACATAATTCAATTGAATTGAGTTCAATTAAAATCGAGATTGAAATAAATTCAGAAGTGTTTAAAAGAATTCTGAAGAATTTAAGTGGACTCCAAAGAATTCAAAAAATTAAGAAGAATTCAATTGAATTTTGTAGAATTAAAATGAATTCAGAAGCGTTCAAAGAATTACAAAAAATACAAGCGAATTAAAAAGAATTAAAAATATTACAAAAAAGAGTCGAAATAATTCCAGTGAATTCACGGAATTAGCAAAAATTCAATTTAATTCTATTAAATTGCAGAAAATTCAGAAGAATTCAAGGAAATTCTAAAGAATACAAGAAAACTTATGAGAATTCAATAGAATTCCAGATTGAAAATGTGAAATGTAAAACTAAAAATGAAAAAATAGTTGCAAAAGAAATACAATTCATTAATTGCCATAAAAAAGAATTTTGAATTATATTTCAAAAGTAACGAACAAAATAACTAGATAATAAAAAACTAGTTACTTCCCATCACTGGTTGAAAATTATTTATTTTTTCTGTTTTAAATTGTTGTTAAACTTTTTTAAAATAATTTTTGGTTGTTTAATTTTTAGGACCGAAAAGGAAAGGCCTCAGACACCTCCACTCAGTCCAGATTCAAAGGAGTGTGGAATCCTAACATGCAGGCCGTCCTTTATTCAAAGATTCGCAGGCATTAAGGTTTGTAATCAATTTTTCTCCAGTCACGTTTTTTTGCAATCGAAATCGTTTCTCTGTCAAATAATCCATTAAATTACGCAACCATGACATCTGGCAAATAACAAGCGTTGAGTTTGATTGCTGAGGAATGTATTCGAGTGTTGCTTTCAAGACCTCTTGAAACTTCAATCAAGTCAATTTCATTTTATTCATTTGCTTTTAGAATATTGGATTCTATTTTAGTATATTTTAAAGTCTATTTTAATTTCATACTGAAATATTGAATAGTCTTTGAATTAGAGCATGAAAATCTGGAAAAAATTATCATACTTCACACTCTTTCCCCTATTCAAGAAGAAAATCCAACTATTTTTGGTTGTAACCTAAATATTTTTGGTTGAAAAGTCTAAAATTTTATTTTTGGTTCAGAATTGATCTCTTTCGGTTAAAAATTCTACTATTCCGTTGAAAATTTAATTATTTTGTTGAAAATTCAATTATTTGGTTAAAAAGTAATCTTTTGATGAAAAATTCCACTTTTTTGTTGTATATTCTAGTTTTTGGATAGAAAATTCGTCCTTTTGGATTAAAAATCCTACTATTTGGTTGAAAATGCAACATATTTTGGTCGAAGTTTTATCATTTTTGTTTGAAAATTCGATTCATCTTTCATTATTGAAAATTAACTTTTTTGTTGTAAATTGAACTATTTTGTTAAAAATTCGCCTCTTTTGTTTGAAAGTTTAACTATTTGGTTGTAAATGCAACAGTTTGTTTGAATATATTTTTTTAATAATTGAAGTATTCGGTTCAAAATAATTCTAAAATTTTGTTGACATTTTTTTTCTTTCTTGACTGAAAAATCTTGTTAGTTTAAAAAATCAACTATTTTGATGAAAATTCGCCCTTTTAGATACATTCAACTATTTTGGATTTAAAATAAAAATATTTTTGGTTGAAATATCAAAACTATTACATTTTTCGTTGAGAATTAATATTATTTGGGTGAAAAATCAACTACGTGGTAAAAAGTTAAACCGCTTTGTTAAAAACCCATTTTTATGTTTTCAGATTCATAATTTTAGTTAAAATATCATTTCTTTGTTAGAAAAATTAACTTTTTTGTTGAAAAGTCGTCTTTTTTGGTAGAAAATTAATCTTCCTGGTTGAAATTTTAGCTACTTTAACAAAAATTCATTTTTTTTGTTGAAGATTTATTATTTCAGTTGAAAATCCATCTGTTTGATTGAAAAATTAACTATTTTGTTGAAAATTCGTATTTTTTGGTTGAATTCAACTATTTTGGATTTAAAATGAAAATATTTTTTGACCATTTCAGTTTAAAACTTGCCTCTTTGGTTGAAAAATGAACTATTTTGTCGAAAATTCATCTTTTTTGGTTCGAAATTAATATTTTTTAATGAAAATTGCACTATTATATTTTTGGTTGAAAATTGATCTTTTTTAGTTGAAAATTCAACTATTTGGTTGAAAATTCATGTATTTTGTTGAAAAGTCGTATTTTTTCGTAGAAAATTAATCTTTCTGGTTGAAAGTTGATCTACTTTACCAAAAATTCATTTTTTTGGTTGAAGATTCATCACTTTAGTTGAAAATTTATATCTTTGTTTGGAAAATTAACTATTTAGCTGAAAATTCGTTTCATATTGAATTCCATATGGTATAAAGATTTAAAAAAAGTCAAGTGAATTCAAGATAATGCAAAGAAATAATAGAAATACAATTTGAATTCAGTATAATTGAAATTAATTCAAAAGAGTTTAAGCGAATTCTAAAGAATTCAAGTGGATTCAGAAGAATATTGAAAGTTTGAAAAAATGGCAGGTGAATCAGAAGATTTCAAGTGAATTTCAAGGATTCCAAAGAATTAGCAAAAATTCAATTGAACTCTGTAGAATTTAAATGAATTCAGAAATGTTAAAACACTTTTTTTAATGCAAACAAATTCATCACACTCAAATTTTTTCTAAACTCAAAATCAATCGAGGGAATTTAAAAGAATTTAAAAGAATTGAGCTCTGTAAAATTGAAATGAATACAGAAGAGTTAAATTTTTTTTAATCAAGTAAATTCATAAAAAAATTTAAAAAACTCAAAATAATTCAAGAGAATTAAAAAAATTCAAAGAATTACTAAAAATCAAATTTAACTCTGTAGAATTAAAATGAATTCAGGAAAACTCAAACGTTTCATAAGAATTCGCAACAATTTTAAAGAACTTAAGTCAATTCAAAGTAATTCAAATAATCAACCGCAATTCAAGTGAAATCGAGATTTAAATAAATTTAGAAATTTAAAAGAATTATACAGAATTCAAGTGGAATCGAAAGAATCTAAAGAAATAAAAAAAGAACTAACAAAAGGCAATTGAATTTTGTAGAATTAAAATTAATTCAAAAGAGTTTCATAGAATTAAAAAAAGTACAAGTGAATTTAAAAAATTAAAAATATTATAAAAAAATTAAAAATAATTCCAGTGAATTCATGGAATTAGCAAAAATTCAGTTTAATGCAGTTAAATTTAAGAAAATTCTGAATAATTTAAGGCAATTGTAAAGAAAAAAAAATTCTCAAGAAAAGTTATGAAAATTTATTAGTGGTTATCTCGGTGGTTAGTCGATTCTATTTTTAAACATTTTGTTTAAAATAAACTAGTTAATGCAAGTGCACGTTTATCTGAGACAGCTTGTATGGAAAAACAAGATTATCATCATCCGCTTCGTTTGCAGAAGCACGTGCTTAAATAATCATCTCTATTATTAAATATCCACAACCTATATTCCATATTTATCCAGGGCTTTTCAATCATAATTTAAAATCGTTTACATTATTCAATTTTTAATATTTAAATTTTATTGCCTTCAAGAGGGAAAATTTAAATTAGGAGCTCAAAATTGTAATATTTAAAATTAAGAAAACTTGAACCTTTGAAGTTCAACGATTTTTAGTTCAAGTCCCTAAAGTACCCTATTTTCAAGATTTGGTCCCTATTCTACCCTATTTGCACCTCATAATCTATCTTTAAAAAAATTTTTAATAAGATCAAAGCTTTGAAGAGTCAGGGATTTTTTAAAAAAAGTAGGAAATCAGGGAATTTCTGTAAAAGAAACTGTAAAAAATAATCAGGACTGCCACACAGTCACTATTAGTCACTTTTAAAAATGAAAAGATCGCATTAGTCACTTTTATTTCAATAAATTAACTTATGGGTTAATCACTATTTAATTCAGGCATTTCTGAATCTTCTTGAATTCTTTTGAAATATTTTAGGGTATTTTTAAAGATTTCGAAATTTTTTAAATAGATTTCAATAATTTAAAGGGATTTTCAAGATTCTAGGCTATTTTTAAAACTTCTAAGGCATTTTCAAGAGTTTTTAATTGGAAATATTTCAGGGAATTTTAAAAGATTCCAAGTAATTTTTTAATTAATTTGAAGGGATTTCAAAGTGTTTGAAATATTTTAGGATGAATAATTTTTTTTTTAATTTCAAAATTTAAAAGATTTCACGGGATTTGATAAGAAATCCGGGGATTTCAATGATTTTAAGGGTTTTTTAATGCTCTCAATGTATTTTAACAAATTTCTCAGGATTTCAGGAAATATCACCAGATTTCATAGAATTTCAAGGAATTTAATAATATTTTAGTGGATTTTTAATAATTTATTCAAGAGAAGTGAGGTATTTCGTAGGGTTTCAAAGATTTGAAGAGTTTTAAAATTAATTTTCGGAATTTGAACCTAAATTCTTATTATAATTTATCCTGAATGTTTAAAATTTTTTTTGAATTTTTCTAATTCACTTGAATTCTTCTAAATTTACTCAATTTTACTTAATTCAATGGATTTTTTCTTAATTTTCGAAAGTTTTTAATTATTTTGATTCTGCTGATCAATTGATAATATGATCAAAGGTTTTGAAATATTTTAATGTATTTTTTTAAATTCCTTGGCATTTTCAAGAGGTTCAAAAAATTTCAAGGGTTTTCCAAAGGTTTAAATAATGTTAAGGGTTTTCAAAAAAGAGCATGCGGTTTTAAAGAATTTCCTAGAATTTCGGAAAATATGGAAGGATTTTACAGGACCTGTAAGGTTATAGGATATTTTAAAAGATTCCAAAGGATTTTATAAGATTTTTGAGGATTTTAATGATTTTATGGGGTTCTAAGAGCTCTCACGGTATTTTAATAAATTTCCCAGTATTTCTAGAAATATCATCAAACTTTATAGAATTTCACATTATATTCTAGTAATTTAGAATTGAGTAGTATATTATAATCATAAAGAATTCTTAATAATTTATCTTGAGTTCTTTTAAATTCTTTTGAATTCTTTTAAATTCACTCAATTCTACTCAGTTCAATGGATTTTCAAAAAGTTTTTATTTATTTCATCTTGACGTCTTAAAAACGTACCTTCAATTCGTAGGAATATCATCAAATACTTTTAAATTCTTTGTCATTTCATACTTACTCAATTGAATTAATTTTTCCATAATTTTGAATTGTTTTCAATTCTCTTGATTGCTTTTTAAATTCAGCTTGATTTTTTATGAATTTCATCGAATTCTTCACATTTCCCTTAAATTCCTCTAAATTCACTCAAATTTTTCTGAAATAATCGGATTTTTTCGATTTAAAAAAAAATCCAATTCATTTGAATTGTTTTGTAGTCATTAGTCCCTTTTTTGTTAGAAATTAATAAGGTTTCAAAAATTTGAAGACATTTGAAATTATTTTTTGGAATTCATCCTGAATTCTTGTTAATTTACCCTGGATTCTTTTAAATTCTTTGGAATTCTCTTGCATTTTTTTTAACTCACTTTAATTCTTCTAAATGTTCTGAATTCTACTTGAGTCAATGGATTTTTTTTGAATTTTTTAAAGTTTTTATTTTATTGATCCTGATCGAAATCTTTTAACTTCACCTTGAATTCTTAGGCATTTCATCAAATTTGTTTGAATTCCTTTGCATTTTTTTCATATTTTTAAATGATTTTCAATTCATTTAAATATTTTTCAATTCACCTTGAATGTTTATAAAATTCATAAAATTATTCTCGTTTTCCTTAAGTTCCTCTAAATTCATTCCAATTTTACGGAAATCAATCAACTTTGTCTGATTTAAAATTTTTTTCCAATTCATTTGAACTCTTTTGAATTTAACTTGAATTGTTTTGAAATTTCATGATTTTGTTCTGAATTTGTCCCTATATTTTATCGCATAGGGACTGTGAGTCCTGATTTTGGTAATACGATTTATGTTTGGAAACATATCTCAGATTTCACACTCCTTCCTCTATTCCCCTCTTTCCTCTTTATAAAAGAATTCCTCTTTTTTCTCCTGTTTCAAAAAACTTACCCTTTATCCCCTTTTTCCCGTTTTTTTACTTAAATGCGAACTGAATTAATTCAACAAAATAAGAGAATTCTACTATTTTTGGATCAAATTTAATTAATTCATTTTTAATTCAATTGAAAAGTGTGTTATTATATTTTTGGTTCAGAATTCATCTCCTTCAGTAAAAAATGTACTATTTGGTTGAAAGTTGTCTTTTTTTTAACATTTAACAATGTTTTCAAAAAGTTAACCTTTTTGGTCAAAAATGTATCTGTTTTGTTGAACATTCGTATTTCTGTGTTGAAAATTAATTAATTTGGTTGAAAATTAATTTTTTGGTTGAAAATTCAACTATTTTGTTCAAAAATCATTTTTTTTTACGAGAAGTCAACTATTTTGAGGACATTCGTCTTTTTGTATAGAAACTTCGTCCTTTTGGATTAAAGTTTCATCCTTTGGCAGAAAAGTCGTTTTTTCTGGTTGAAATTTAATTCGTTTTAATTAAAAAATATATTACTACATTTTTGGTTCATAATTTATTTCGTTCAGTAAAAATTGTACTATTTGGTTGAAAATTCTATTCTGTCTTTGAACATTTAACAATTTTGTTAAAAAGTCATCCTTTTTTATTGAAAATTCAACTGTTTTGTTAAAAATTCGTTTTCTTCGGTTAAAAATTCATCTCTTGGTAGAAATTCAATTATTTTCTTAGAAATACATCTTTTTTTAGAGGAAAATTCAACTGTTTTGTCTAACATTCGTCTTTTTGGAAAGAAACTTCGTCTTTGGATTAAAAATTCATCCTTTGTTAGAAAAGTAATCTGTTTTGTTTGAAAGTTTAATGGTTTTAATTAAAAAATCTACTATGACATTTGATCAAAATCGGTAAATATCGTACTGTTTGGTTGAAAATTGTATTATTTTTTCAAACATTTAACAATCTTGATAAAAAGTCATCCTTTTTTATTGAAAATTTAATTGTTTTGTTGAAAATTCGTCTTTTTGGGTTGAAAATTTAACTATTTTGGCAGAAAATTCATATATTTGGGTCGAAAAATAAATTAGTTTGTAGAAAATTCATCTTTTTCGTTTGAAAGTTCAAGAATTTGGTCGACATTTATTTTCTCTCAGGACTGAACAATTTTTCTTGGTTGAAAATTTAACTCTTTCGTTTGAAATTCGTCTTTTTGGTTTGAAAATGTAACTCTTTTGTTAAAAGTTCTTTTTTTTCGAGTAAATTCAACTGTTTTGTTGATTATTGGTCTTTTTATATTGAAAATTCGTCCTTTCGGATTCAAAATTCATCTAAGATAGAAAAATAATTTTTTTGCTTGAAGATTCATCTTTATGGTTGAAAATTTAACATTTTTTCTGAAAATTCGTCTTTTTTAAATGAATTAAACTGTTTTTGATTTAAAATATAAATATTTTTGGGATGAAGTATTAACTATTACATTTGTGTTAAAAATTCACTTTTTTGGTTAAAGATTTATCTTTTTGGCTGAACATTCGTTTTCTTTTGTTGAAAATAAATCTTCTTGGCTCAAAACGCATTGTTTTGCGTTGGAAATTCAACTATTTTGGTAAACAATTACACTTTTTTTTTGAAAACTCATGGTTTTGGTTGAAAATTCAACTGTTTTGTAGATAATTCGTCTTTCTCGCTTGAAAATTGAACAATTTGTTTGAAATTTTGTCTTTCTAGATTGAAAAATTTTTCTGGGTTGAATATTCAACGCTTTTGTTGAAAATTGGTCTTTTTGGTTTGAACATTCAATATTTTATGTTAAAAATTCAACTTTTTTGTTCAAAATTCATTTTTTTTTTGCTTGAAAGTTCAACTATTTGGTTGTAAATTCAACTGGTTAGTTGAAAATAATGTTTTGTTTGTTGAAAAATTAACTATTTTGTTGAAAATTCATCTTTCTTGCTCAAAAATGAACTTCTTTGTTGAAAATTCATCTTTTCGGATGTAAAAGTCTTTAAAAGTCTTTAAAGTTCTAAAATATTCGACTTTTTAGCTTGAAAACTCAACTCTTTTGTTGAAAACTCGACTTTTTGTGTAGAAAATTCATATTTTTTTTATTAAATATGCAACATATTTCGACTTGAACTTACGTAATGACTTTTGATGCTACGTTGTCGACTAGTGTAGTGAAATAGTTTTTTTGTCGATGGAATGGCGGTTTTTGATCCACTAGTCTAAACAAAAATGGTTATAGTATTTAGCTGTGACAAAAAATCCTCTCTAGCTCCGCTGTGATTCGAACCCTGTAGACCTGGGTTCGAATCCCAGCGGGGCTTCATTTTTTAACTATTTTAAAATCGAAATTTTCTTTTTCAGGTGTTTGTGTTCCTTTTATCCTTTCTTGTCACCTTGCAACAAGCTCTTAGCTCAGGGTATATTAATTCTGTGATCACGACGATCGAGAAGAGGTTTGAGATTCCGTCCAGCCTCTCAGGTCTCATCGCTAGCTCCTATGAAATAGGAAATGTCATCACGGTCATCTTCGTCAGTTATCTCGGTAGTCGAAGACATATACCAGTATGGATAGCAATTGGTAAGTTTAATTCTATACCTTTTATTTTCACCTTCATAAATATAATAATTACAGGACTCGGAGCATGCGGCTTTTTTTTAATGCGATTTTTTTCGATTTTTTTTTAAAGAAAAATGCTTAGGTTTAATTTTAATCACAATGAAACTTTTTTAATTGAAATTCCAAATTTGAAAAAAAGTCTGATTTCGTTAATCCGTCGTTTTGAGTAAAAAAGGTTTAAAATCAATTAATTTCAAATTTAATTACAGTCTTGACCCTCTTTCCTCTATTGCCCTTTTTTAAAGAATTTCTCTTTCCCTCTGATTTCAAGAAAATCCCCCTTTTCCTGTTTTTGTCGTTTTTTCGCTTGAATGTGAACTAAATTCATAGAACCCAAGAAGAAAATCCAACTATTTTTGGTTGAAACTTATTCTTTTTGGTTAAAAATTCGAATAATTGGTTGAAAATTTTATTCTTTTGTTAAAAATTCGTCTTTTTGGTCGAAAATTTAACTGTTTGAAAACTGAACTATTTGGTTAAAAATTCAATTATTTGGTTCAAAAGTAATTTTTTCTGGTTGAAAATTCAAGTGCCCTTCAAAAAATTCGTCTTTTAGCTTGCAAAATCAACTATTTTGTTAAAAATTCGTCTATTTTGTGGAAAATTCGTATCTTTTGATTAAAAGTCCATCTATCTGGTTAAAAATCTTTCCTTTTTTGAAAATTCAACTATTTGATTAAAAGTTCATCTTTCTTGGTTGAAAAAGGATCTATTTATTGCAAATTCAAACTTTCAAGCTGATAATTCAACTGTCTTCTAAAAAATTCGTCTTTTCGCTTGAAAATTCAACTATTTGGTTACAAATTCGCGTTTGCCGCGCATACATTTTATTCAGAAGATTTTTTTTAGAGAAATTTAATTTAATTTATGGCATTTCAAATGATTTCTACATATTTTAATGGATTTTCACGATTTCCAAAGATTTCTAGGTATTTTAAGGGGTTTCAACGAATTTCTAGAGATCTTTAGAAAATGAAATATGTAATCTTTACTTCAAGGGATTATTTATATCCAAGGAATTTCAAATTATTTCTACTCATTAGAATTGTGTTTTACGATTTCAAGGGATTTTAAGGAATTTCTAAAGAACTTTAGGGATAAAGTTAAATTTTATATCAAGGGAATTTTTAATTTATTTATTAATGGAGGTACTTTTAGAAGAGGAAATATTCTTGATTATAAGTACTATTCAAAACATATACAAATTTTTTTATTTAACAAGTTTTATGTTTTTCGTGCTTTTTATATCGTCGTGAATAGATTTTCAAAGGCCTAAAATTAAAAAATAAATGTTTTTTTTTCCCCCTATGTTCTCCCTGTTTCGCGAGAAAAATAGCCTATTTCTCCTTTTTTAGGGTTTCGTAGCCTTGGGCAGAAACCGTTATAGTTTCGGTCAGGTGTCCGCCCGTCGTACTTTTTTCACGAGACGAGATTCGAGACGAGCCTCGAGACGAGGCTCGAGAAGAGACTCGAGACGAGGCTTGAGAAGAGACTCGAGACGCGATTCGAGACGAGATGAGTGGTAAAGGAGGAGAGGAAAGTGGGATAGGAGAAAGGGAGGAGAGGGAGATTTGATCGACTTAATAGGCTACGAAACCCTTTTTTGTAGGCGCATGTCGCCTACTTTGACTAAATTGTTTAGCTCTTTTTGCGCTGTTATCCCTGATATTCATTGCAAACTCTTTGTTAATTAAATTTTTATTTACAGGTGCGGTAATAACAGGTCTGGGTTCAATGATCTTTATGGTCCCACATTTCACAGCTGAACCAAATCTTACAACCACTTCCAACACCTCCAACTCGGACAACATTTGTCGTGGAGTGTCGTTGCGTGAACAAGATATGGGATTAGGTATTTAAAATTTGAGAAAATTATTTGAAAGATTCTATTTATAAAGTGGTATTTATAATAATGCATTTTTCTCTCAGGTCGCCTTTCAACTGGTCTATCTTCGCCACCATTAGCGCCTCATAATAATTTAAGAGGCGATAATTGCATTCAGGGATCTCCTTCGACAGTCGGTCCTGTTTTACTCTTTATACTTGCTCAACTTTTATTAGGATGCGGAGGTTCGCCTCTTTTTACACTTGGCACGACCTACATAGACGACCATGTCACCCAGGACAGTGCCTCCTTGTATATCGGTAAATCAGAATTAATATATAATATTTTTGTACAGACTAACATAATTGTTCAAATGTTATACGTTTAGCCTCGACAATTTTTTGTATTAAATAGCAAAGCAAGTAATGGAAATTAATGTCAAAATAAAAGATGCGATAATTCTTTCAAGTCATGGAAATGCAGGTCAAAATAAAAGATGCGATAATTCTTTTGAAACGTTTCGGTCACTGTTTTGGACCCTCATCTGTCAAGAAGACATTTATTAAGTATGTAAAAAACACACAAATGATGTAGAAAATATTTATAAAACAGAATAAATAATAATTAATGAAAATTTAAATTTTTTAAGTAAAAGAAAGAGAAGGGTTTTCTCATATATTTATTGCTTGTGATATAGATTTAAAATTGAGGGCTCCTTTTATGAGACAACCCTTCTCTTTCTTTTACTTAAAAAATTTAAATTTCCATCCATTATTATTTATTATATTTTCTAAATATTTTCTAAATTATTTGTGTGGTTCTTACAGACTTAATAAATGTTTTTTTGACTGATGAGGGTCCAAAGCAGTCACCGAAACGTTTTAAAAGAATTATCGCATCTTTTATTTTTACCTTAATTTGCATGACTTGCTTCGCTGATTGATATAATCGTTCAAATATTGTAAATAATTTTTTTAATCTAATGATTTTTTATTACCAATAGCCATTTTAGATTAAATATACTATGACAACGTAACAAAACATTATTTAAGATTGTAAATCGTGTTTTAAACCTAATGTTTTCTGTTTAAAATAACCGACTTCCGGAGAAAAATGTTAACAAAATTCTCAAAAGATTGTAAATCTTGTTCAAACTATAATTTTTGTATTCAATTAAATAATAATTTTATTATTATAATTATAAAATTATAATAATACAAAAAATTAATAATGATTAAATTATAAATAATTTTCGATGTTAAACGGCAACGTAACCTACAATTGTTCCAAAATTATTAAACTTCTTTGAAGTCTAAACTTTTTTTTTTATAAGAATTTCAATTTCCGACGAAAAACACTAACACAATCCGAAATTCTTGAAGTTTTTAAATTTTATTATTTTAAACAAAAATCAGTAATCTAATGACTTTTTGTTTAAAAATACAAGTTATAGGTGAAATAGACGAAAATAACCCTAAAATACTTGAAAAATTGTAAATCTTCGAAATCTAATAATTTTTTATTAAAAATGCCAATAGTTTCTTACGAAATATATTAATATGATAGAAGCTTGTTCAAATTTGTGGATCTTTAAAAAAATTTATTATTAATAAAAATACCAATTTGCGACGGAAAACACTAACATAATCTAAAATTGTTCAAATATTCTAAATCTTGTTCGAATTATTATGATTTTTTTTTAAATACCAATTTTTTGTGTAAAACGCTAGAATAACCCAAAATTGTTAAAAGTTATAAATCTTTTTCGAAATCTAATTTTTTTTTTTTAAATACCAATTTTCGTGAACAATTTCATGAATTTTGAATGGTTATAATTTTAGAGATCTCGGTTTTCATGTTGAAAGCTGAATTTTCCATTCTTCCCTTTCATAAGTTTTAATTTCGCAATTAAAATCAAAATACTTTAGTTTTTAAGCGTATAAACAACAATTTAAAATCTTTTAATTTTCAAACGATTTAAATTTACTCATAATAATTGAAATTTTAAAGGGTTTAAGTATAAAAAAATTTTAGTGTCGCAATTCTTGGTAATTTTTTTTCAGTTTTCAATGCAGTTTGAATTCGTTTCATTTTCAACACTCCTTATTACAAATTTTTCATATTTAAAGTTTCAAATTTAAAATTACTTCATTTCCAACATTTTTTTAGAATATTTCAATTTTAAAGGTTTATAATTGAAAATTTGTCTATTTTGAATGTTGAAAATGACGACGAATTTATTTTGTGATCTTAGAAAAATTTGTCTAATCAATTTTAATGTTAAATTATTTTATTTTATTTTATTTAATAACAATTTAAAATTCTTAAGTTTTAGAAGCTTTGGTTTTGAGACATACAGTTTAGTTTTCAATTTTAAATTGTCAAATTTTAATCTCTTCGAACTAAAAATTATTTCAATTCCGTTGAATTTCAAATGATCCAATTTTCAAAAGTCTAATCTAAAGTTAATCAATTTTGAAGATTCTTCAATTAAAAAGAAAATTGTTCAATTTGGAATGCTTTGTATTAAAAATGACGCAATTTCAACTTGTTTTAATAAAATTATCAAATTTTCATAATTTTAGTCTGAAATTTTTCAGTTTTGAAATCATCTAATTTAATATTTTTCAATTTAATATTAATATTTAAAAATTTGTTTAATAATGTATTTTTTCTTTATATTTTTTATGTTAGAAAATAAAAATCTAGAATAGTAACGTAAAATTATAATATCAATTTGTATCTTATAAAGAAAAACCTTATTTATTCCGACTTCGAAATCTTCCGAAAGTTTTTTTTTTTTATAAAGAACCAATTTGTTGTTTCCCGGATGTTAAATTAAGAATAACTTACATCCCAAAATTCTTTTTATACTCATAAAATTTAATTATTTCCAGGCTGTGTCTACAGTATGGCAGCCTTTGGACCAGTCCTAGGCTTCCTTCTCGGAGCCTTCCTTCTTTCCTATCATATGGATTCCTTCGCTGGAACCCTCATCAGTATCGGTAAAATATTTACTTTCATTCTTTATTATTTTCATTCTCTGGAAACTATGCGAGGGTGTTTGGGGAAATTCAACAGAAATGAGAGGTGGGGAAGTGAGGAAAAATAAGGGGCGCGGAATTAGGGGAGTGAAAGAAAATGTGGGGAGGGGAAATTGTAGAAGTGAGTGGAGGGAAAGTAGGAAAAATGAGGGGGTGGGGAGTAGGGGAAGTGAAAGGAAATAAGAGAAGGTGAAGTGAGGGAAAATAAGGGAGAGGGAATAGGGGTAGTGAAAGGAAATAAGGGAAGGGAAGTGAGAGGAAATGAGGGAGAGGGAGTAGGGGGGAAGTGAAAGGAAATAAGGGAAGGGAAAGTGAGGGAAAATAGGGGTGAGGGTATAGGGGAAGTGGAAGGAAATAAGGGAATGGTAAGTAAGGAAATGAGGGGAGGCGACGTGAGCCTAGGGAATGGCATTAGGGGAGGAGAAGTAGGGTAAGTGAGGAGAAATGATTAGAGGGGAAGTGAGGGTAGGGAATGTAGGAGACATTAGGGGAGGAGAAGTAGGGTAAGTTAGGTGCAATGAGGGGAGAGGAAGTAAAAGGAATGAAGGGAGGAGGAGGGAGCGGAAATAAGGTGTGGTGAAGTGAGAGGTTGGGAAGTAGAAGTGATGAGGGGAGGGGAAATAAGGGGTTGGGAGTGTGGGAAGTGAGAGAAGAGGACTGAGTATGAGTGAGGGGAAATGGTGGGTAGGGGTAGTGAGAGGAAATGGGAGGAGGGAAGTGGAGAAAGTGAGGGGAGGGGAAGTAGAAGAAATAAAGGATGGGAGGGTGAGGGCTGGGGAAGGGAAGTGTTAGCTGGAGAAGTGAGGAGAGGGAGAAGTAGTGGAGGAAAACGTTGGGGAAGGGGAGGAGCGAAGAAAGAAGTGATCGGAGGAGAAGTAGTGGAATGTAGGTGTAGTAGGGGAGGAAAAGTATGGGAAGGAGAGGTTTGAACGACTTAATTAACGTCGTAATAGGCTACGGAACCGTTTTTTGTAGGCGCACGGTGCCTACTTTAACTTATTTTTTGATTATCTAATTTATTCAATATTTTCAGATCCGGGAGACCATCGATGGGTCGGAATGTGGTGGGGAGGATTTCTACTCTGCGGTTTGCTCCTCATTTTAACCGCGATCCCATTCTTCAGTTTCCCAAAAACCCTCCAACGCGAGAAGGAGAAGATCAGGATTTTAGAAAAAAGCAAACCACCTCCGGTTAAGGAAAAAGAGCCGACCAAGGAAGTCAAGAAAGCAATACAAGCTGATGATACCGGTTACGGAAAAGATATCAAAGGTAATTTATACCAAATAATTTCCATTTTTAAATTCTTAGATTTTTTGTCTTATTTTCACAGAAAAATTGTACAGAGAATATATTGTACACAAAGTATACTGTTTATATTTCTCCTACACAAAATATTTTTTATACATAATATATCCTATACATAATTAAATAGTAATTATTTTGTTCTGAACATACTCTCAGAACATTGCACACAAAAATGTTATGTCCAATATTTTTCCTACACGAAATATACTCTGCACAAAGTATCTGAAAAATTTCGAAACAATAATTCATAATTAATAATTTCGAATTAAAAGCTTTTTAAATAAAAAAGCAACTACTATTTTGAATGGAATAAGAAGGAATTGAACTTGTATCATTTGTAATTAAAAGGAAAATTGAATAATTTGAAATTGAAAGAGTTTGAAATAAAAAAATTTTAAATCAGAAGCTCTCAAAATTAAAAAATTTAAGATTAAAATTTCGAAAATTGGACAATTTCATTAGAAAGGATTTGAAATTCCATCATTTCTAATTCATAGTGTTCAAAATTTAACAGTTTTATTTTAAATTGAAGAATCTCGAAACAGAATGACTTCCGATTAAAATTTCAAAAATACGAAAATTAAAAACATTAAAAATGGAATATTTTTATATTATAATTTGGAAAATGAATAATTTAAAATTAAAAACTTGTGAATCTCTTGGGGAAAAGAGCGAAATAATAGGGGAAAGAGCATGAAGTCGGGTTTTAGATGTTTTACTTGTAAAATAGAATCAGTAATTCTATTTTTTTTCAAGCATTTAAAAAAATCTTTATTTAATAATTATAATTTCAATTATTTCATGTAAATTTAAATCGTTTAAAAATTAAAAATTTGCAAATTGTTAATTATACTTTTCAAAATTTAACCATTTCAATTTTAATTGCAAAATTAAAACTTATAATCTTGTTTAAAAGTTTTTTAATATTATTATTTTTTAACTGAAAATGTAACTATTCCAATTGAATATTCCACCATTTTAGTTGAAAAGTCTTCTCTTTGGTGAACAATAATTTTTTTAACTGCAAATGTAACTAGTCAATTCTTGCTTGAAAATTTATCTTTTTTAGTTGAAAATTCATGTACATATTTTGTTGAAAATTCGTCTTTTTTGTAGAAATTAAACTTCGTGGTTGAACATCACATTTTTAGTTGAAAATTCATCAGTTTGTTTGAAAATTAATTTTTTTAACTGATAACTATTTCTTTTTTGAAAATTGATCTTTTTGAGTTGAAAATTCAACTATTTCGTTGAAATTAATTTCTGGTGTTAGATATTGCCGATTACTGGTCAAATAATTTTCTTGTTTCTCCAGAAAATTATTTGACGAGTAATCGGCAATGTCTAACATCAGAAATTAATTAATTACCCTGGTGGACAAAATAACATCAGTTATTAAAATATTTCTTTGAAACTTCATGTATTATGTTGAAGATACGTTTTTTTCGTAGAAAATCAATCTTCAGTTTGAAAATTTTAATTTTCAACCAAAATACTTGAGTACTCCAGGTAAATATTCATCAGTTTTTTGAAAATTCATCTTTTTGATTGAAAGTAAAACTACTTGATTGAAAGTTAAACTCTTCTGTCTATTAAAAATTCATCGCTTTGGTTGAAATTTTTTTTGTCGAAAATTAATTTTTTTAACTGAAAATCTAACTATTTCATTTCTGGCTGAAAACTTTTTTTTTAGTACAAAATTCAACTAACTGCTTGAAAATTGATAGTTTTTAGTTAAAAATTCAACTATTTGGTTAAGACTTTTTGTATTTTCTTGAAAAATCTCTGAAAATTTAACTATTGGCTTAAAAATGTATCTATCTTGTCAAAAATGCAGTATTTTGACTTGAAAAGTTAAGAATTTGAAGCGGTTTAAATTGAATTTAATATAGTACCCACGTTAATTTTACCTATAAATATGCACTGAATTTTAAGTATTAGAAGGTAAAATAAAAATTTGTTTGAATCAATATTCAATTTCATGGACTTTAGAGACAAATTTAACAATTGATTAATTATGTTTTTAGTATTATTTAATTTTTTTATAAATGGATTGTGCTAATATATTTAAGAATATCTTGTAATATAATTTGTCAAAGCTTTCTAAATTAAACGTATTAATTGAAACCATAGAAACCACAAAAAACATTATTTATAATTAATTCGCGAAACTGTATACAAATTTCAAGATTAAAAAACCTTATTTTCTACTAAAAGAGACGAGTTTTCACCCGAATTTTTAACTAAAAAATATAAATTTCCAAACCCAAGAAATGAATTTTCAATTAAAATGATGAATCTAAAACGAGTGGTGTAATCCTAAAAATGTTGATTAAAACGTGGTTATATATTTTACACACTATTCTTTAAATTGTTGTGTCCCGATTTTCTCCCGGTAAATATTCGTGATTTTTAACGGTTTAGAAAAAATATATACTCTCTTTGCGAACCCATAGTTTTTTTTACATATATGATTAATTGCGGATTTCTAGATTTTTATTTCCCAACATTAAAAATAATTAAGTAATTAAAATAATTAATTAAAAATATAAACAATGTAAAAATCCATTATTAACCCAATATTTAAATATTTTTTTAACATTTTTAGAACAATGATTAATCATTTCTAATTTGCAATTGAGAGCGTTTGAAAATTAAAAAAAATATATATGTAGAACGATTGTGCACAATTTAATTAGAAAAAAAGAGTTGAATTGTATAATTTCTAATTTGAAGAAGCGCTAAAAATGAAACAATTTGATTTTTAATTGAAGTATCACCAAATTGAATGATTTCAGATTGAAATTTCGAAAATAGGACTATTTCCAAAAGTTAAAAATTGAATATTTTAAGATTCGAAGTGTGGAAATTGGATCATTTAAAATGCAAAGGAATTGATGCTGTGTAATTTTTAATTGAAAGCGTTCAAAAGTAATTGAAAATTGAAAACTTTTAAATTTGAATAATTTTAACTTCTAAGCGATAATTATTTGACAATATGAAATTGAAAACTAAATTGAATCTTTCAAAATCAAAGCTTCTGAAATTTTAAATTGTTAATATATAAGAAAATTCTAATTTAATATTAAAGCTGAGTAGGCAAATTTTTCTAAAATCAAAAAATGAATTGAATTATTCAAAAAAAAAAGGTTAAAAATAAATATTCATTTTTAATGGGAATCATTGAAAATGAAAACATTTCTACTCATGCGCTGAAACTTAAACGAACGCAAACTTCATTTAAAACTGAAAGTAATTTTTTAAAAGTAAATTTAAATCAATTAAAAATTATTAATTTTTAAACTGTTAAATATACTTTCCAAAATTCAACCAATTCAATTTTAATTGCAAAATTAAAACTTATGAGAGGGAAAAATTGAAAATTTGCGTTCAACATGAAAATTCAGAACTCTAAAATTGCATCCATTTAAAATTATCAAAATTATTGAATTACTGAGGTATCAATTTCAGTTAGTTTGATTTTTATCTATTTTCACTTTAAAAATAATTTTTAATTTTTTAATTTCATATTGTTTTATTTGTAACACTTCTTTTAGAATTATTATTCATTCTTAAACTTTATCAATCGCATACTTTTTAATTTGAAATTATTTATTTGTTTAAATCTTAAAATAAAAATCAGACATTTTTAAGCTTTTCAATTTTAAATTACTTTATATTTACTTCTAAAATTATTGTATTCGAAACTATCAAGGCTTTTAATATGAAATTTTGAAATATTTATTTCTAAATTGACCTGACATTTTGAATAATAAATCAATTATAATTTATAATAATATATAATTTATAATTATAATTATTATGAATAATAAATTTTCATATTCTATCTACTACCCTATACATTCTTATCCCTTTCCTATAAATACCTATCTCAATTAAGGAAAAAAGGTGGCCTAGCGCCGACTAAACCACTGTCTAAAACCTAAAAAATGAATTTTCAACCAAATAGTTAAATTTTCTGCAAAAGAAATTAATTTTGAACTGAAATGATCAATCTATAAGCAAAAAATAAACTTTTAATAAAATAATTAAATTTTAATTGAATTGAAATTGTTTATTATCTAATTTTTCCAGACATTCCACGAAGTATGTGGAGGCTCGTCTGCAATCCAGTCTACATCGTGACCTGTTTGGGCGCCTGCATGGAGCTTGTAATCGTCTCAGGATTTGTCGTTTTCTTGCCCAAGTACTTGGAAACGCAATTCAGTTTGGGAAAGAGCCAAGCGTCGGTCTTCACGGGTTCAATCGCGATACCAGGAGCCTGCATCGGCATTTTCATCGGCGGTTGTTTGTTAAAACGCCTCGAGCTTAGGCCAAAGGGTGCCGTGCAATTTGTTCTAGTCTCCAACATTGTCTGTCTGACCTGCTACGGTTTATTATTCTTCCTCGGATGCGACAATGTCAAAATGGCGGGGACCACTATTCCCTACTTCAATAGCAGCACGAAAGGTCTTGAGCCTTTTCAAGTTAATCTCACCGCGGCCTGCAATTTTGGCTGCGAATGCCGTATGACGGATGTTGAACCCGTTTGCGGAAATAATGGTCTTACGTACTTCAGTCCCTGTCACGCGGGCTGTACTGCCTTCAGCTCAAAATCAAACTTCACCAACTGCGCATGTAAGTTAGGAAGACTCAAAAATATATTTGCAAAGATATCAGGGGGTTGAATACTCGATTTTTGAGCGTCCGTCAGGTTTCAATATTTCAAAGATTTCACAAAAAATTGCAATTATTATATTTCACAAATATTTCAAAAGATTTCATAATTTTGTAAAGATTTGAAAGATTTCATAAAGATTCCAATTATTTCAAAAGATTCTACTAAGATGTCAATTGTTTGAAAAGATTTCATAATTTCGTAAAGATTTCAATGATTTCACAAAGTTTAAAAATATTTCACAAATAATTCAAAAGATTTCACAAAAAATTGCGATTTTTATATTTCACAAATATTTCAAAAGATTTCATAATTTTGTAAAGATTTGAAAGACTTCATTAAAACTTCAATTATTTTAAAAGATTCTACAAAGATGTCAATTTGTTTGGAAAGATTTCATAATTTCGTAAAGATTTCAATGATTTCACAAAGTTTAAAAATATTACACAAATAATTCAAAAGATTTCACAAAAAATTGCAATTATTATATTTCACAAATATTTCAAAAGATTTCATGATTTTGTAAAGATTTGAAAGATTTCATAAAGATTTCAATTATTTCAAAAGATTCTACAAAGATTTCAATTGTTTCAAAAGATTCCACAATTTCGTAAAGATTTCAATGATTTCGCAAAGTTTAAAAATATTTCATAAATAATTCAAAAGATTTCGCAAAGATTTTCTCATTTCGTAAAAACTTTAAAGATTTCACAAAGATTTCAATTATTTCAAAAGATTTCACAATTACGTAAATATTTCAAAAATGTCATAAAACTTTCAAAGATTTCACAAGGGTTTCAATTATTTCAAAAGATTTAAAATATTTCACAAGTATTTCTCACAGATTTTAAAGACTTCACAAAAATTTCAAAAGATTTCACAAAGATTTCAGAAATATTTCAAGAGATTTCAAATATTTCAATGATTTCACAAAGATTTCACAAAAAATTCAAAACATTTCACGAATATTTGACAAAGATTTCAAAAGACTTTAAAACTTTTAAAAGATTTTAAAACTTTCAAAAAGATTTCACAAAAATTTAAAAGATTTAAATTCTTTCACAAAGATTGTATACAAATTTCGAAAAGACTCGAAAGATTTCACAAAAATTTCAAAATATTTCCCAACAATTAGATAAAGATTTCAAAAGATTTTAAAACTTTTAAAATATTTCACAAAGATTTCAAAAGATTTTAAAACTTTTCAAAAGATTTCAGAAAAACTTAAAAGATTTCAATTATTTCACAAAGATTTCATACAAATCTCGCAAAGATTCGAAAGATTTCACAAAAATTTCCAAAGATTTCACAACTATTTCACAAAGATTTCAAAAGATTTTAAAACTTTAAAAAGATTTCACAAAGATTTCAAAAAATTTTTAAACTTTTAAAAGATTTCACAAAGATCTCAAAATATTTTAAAACTTTTACAAAGATTTCACAACAATTTTAAAGATTAAAATTATTTCACAAGGGTTTCATACAAATTTCGCAAAGATTCCAAAGATTTTACAACTATTTGACAAAGGATTCAAAAGATTTTAAGACTTTTAAAAGATTTCACAAAGATTTTAATTATTTCTCAAGGATTTTATACAAATTTCGCAAATATTTCACTAGTATTTCGCAAAGATTCCCCAGATTTCACAAAAATTTCAAAAGATTTCACAAATATCTCAAAAATTTCAGAAATATTTCAATGATTTCACAAAGTTTAAAAATATTTAAAAAAAGATTTCAATTATTTCGCAAAGATTTCAAAAGATCTTACAAAGATTTCAATTATCTCAAAAGATTTCATAATAATTTCTGTAAGAATTCAAATATTTCGCAATTATTTCGCAAAGATTTCCAAGATTTCACAAAAATTTCAAAGCTTCCAAAAACTTTCACAAAGATTTCACAAAAAGTCTAAATTATTTTACAAAGATTTAAGAAATTTTTCGATGATTTCACAAAGTTTAAAAAAATTTTAATTATTTCACAAAGATTTATAAAGATTCCAGAAATATTTCAGTGCTTTCACAAAGATTTCAAATAAATTTCAAAAGATTTTAAAAGTTTTTAAAGATTCGACAAAGATTTAAAAGGTTTCAATTATTTCACAAAGATTTCATACAAATTTCATAATGATTTCGCAAGTATTTCGCAGATTCCAATGATTTCACACAAATTTCACAAAGATTTCAAATATTTGAAAAATTAGTCAATGATTTCACAAAGATCAAAAATATTTCACAAAGATTTCAAAAAATTTCACAAAGATTCGAAATATTTCACAAAAATTTTGAAATATTTCACAAAGATTTAAAATTATTTCATAATTTCGCAAAGCTTTCAAAGATTTCACAAAAATTTCAAAAGTTTTCGCAAATATTCTACAAAGAGTTAAAAAATTTCAGTAATATTTCAATGATTTCACAAAGCTTTGAAAAATTTCACAAATATTTTAATTATCTC
>CAKNYM010052566.1:98509-126220 GCA_932195095.1 Andricus curvator
ATTTCACAAATATTTTAATTATCTCACAAAGATTTCACAAGTATTTCGCAGATTCCAAAGACTTCACAAAAATTTCAAAGATTTGAAATATATTTCAATGATTTTACAAAGTTTAAATCTATTTCACAAACATTTTAAAAAGATTTCACAAAGATTCCAAATATTTCACAAAAATGTCAAAAGATTTCACAAATATTTCACAAAGATTTCAAATTATTTCATAATTTCACAAAGATTCCAAATATTTCACAAAAATGTCAAAAGATTTCACAAAGATTTCACAAAGATTTCAAATTATTTCATAATTTCGCAAAGATTTTAAAGATTTCACAAAAATTTTAAAAGATTTCGCAAATATTTCACAAAGATTTCAGTAATATTTCAATGATTTCATAAAGCTTTAAAATATTTCACAAATATTTTAATTATTTCACAAAGATTTTGATTAATTTCACAAGGATTTCAAAGATTTTAAGATATTTCAAAAGATTTTAAAGATTTCAAAATATTTCAAAGATTTTACAAATACTTCAAAGATTCTCACAGAGATTTTGGAAAGATTTCAGAATATTTTTAAATATTTCACAAAGATTAAAAATATTTTAATTATTTCACACAGATTTCACACAAATTTTAAAAGATTTAACAAACATTTCAAAAGATTTCGCAAAGATTTCACAAAGATTTCAAAGATTTCAGAAATATTTATATGATTTCACAAAGCTTTAAAATATTTCACAAATATTTTAATTATTTCACAAAGATTTTGAAAAATTTCACAAGGATTTCAACGTTTTTAAGATATTTCAAAATATTTTAAATATTTCAAAGATTTTACAAAGACTTGAAAGATTCTCACAGAGATTTCGGAAAGATTTCAGAATATTTTTAAACATTTCACAAAGATTCAAAATATTTTAATTATTTCAGAAAGATTTCACAAAAATTTTAAAAGATTTAGCAAAAATTTTAAAAGATAAGTAATATTTCAATGATTTCACAAAGCTTTAAATTATTTCACAAAGATTTTGAAAAATTTCACAAGGATTTCAAAGATTTTAAGATATTTCAAAAGATTTTACAAAGACTTCAAAAGTTCTCACAGAGATTTCGGAAAGATTTCAGAATATTTTTAAACGTTTCACAAAGATTGAAAATATTTTTATTATTTCACAAAGATTTCACAAAAATTTAAAAAGATTTAACAAAAATTTCAAAAAGTTTTCAAAGAGTTTTCAAAGAATTCGCGAAAATTTGTACACTATATTTC
The DNA here is from genome assembly GCA_932195095.1 of Andricus curvator. Classification (NCBI taxonomy): domain Eukaryota; kingdom Metazoa; phylum Arthropoda; class Insecta; order Hymenoptera; family Cynipidae; genus Andricus; species Andricus curvator. The sequence continues at coordinate 99,780 of CAKNYM010052566.1, forward strand.
AAGACTGATCAACACCTCGTAAAAAAATGAATATTGAATAATTTTCTTTTTCTACAGGTATACATGGAAATTTGTCTATGCTCGCACCAGAATTTGCAGAAGTTACAGTCGTCCCCGTAGCCACCGCCGGTCCTTGCACTTCGCCCTGCAGAACCATATATCCATTTCTTATTCTCCTCTTTTTCATGACATTTGTCGTCGCTGTTACACAAATGCCTTTATTAATGATAGTCTTACGGTAAGAATTTCAAAAAAAAAATTTAAATACTCTCTTTAAATTCTCAGTTTGAAATATTTTACACCAAATTTTTCCATTTACAGTTCTGTATCTGAGGAAGAGAGATCCTTCGCTCTGGGTATGCAGTTTGTAATCTTCAGGCTCTTCGGTTACATACCTGCACCAATTCTTTTCGGAAATTTAATAGACTCAACATGTTTGCTCTGGAAGAGTACATGCGGCGAAAAAGGGGGAAGATGTCTTCTTTATGATATCGAACAGTTTAGATACAAGTAGGACATTCTTATATTTTTACAATTGACTCCCTTTATTCTTAAACTTTATCTGAAATTTTACCCTTTTATTTTTAATTTTAGGTACGTTGGACTTTGTGCTGGAATCAAAATTTTAGCGCTCGCACTCTTTTTGATTGATTGGTGGCTCGTCAGAAGACGAAAACACATGGAGGATTTGCCACCGTCCCTAACAGTAAATGAGTTAGTTGGTTCTATAATAAGTCTCGACAAATGTGAGTTAATACTAATTAATTTTATCTAATAGCAGGGATCACAGTCTGCGGTCTTTTTTACGTAATCCCCCTTTTTTCACACTTAAATTTGAAAAATCTCCTAAAACGCCTAAAATCGAGAATTTTGACTCAATTTTACCCTTTTTCATCCTTTTTTTTACACATTTTCTATTCATTCTTTACGAATCATAAATAGAAATTCTGAACATTAGAAAACAAGGCGATATGAAAGAGATTCTTTTTGAAAGTTTGATTATGCTAATTTCCAATATTTCCTAAACGATTTATTTCATATTGTAGATTTAAAGGATATCGTCGACAGAAAAGAAATGACTGACGATTCAGTAGACAAAATAACCCCGAAAGATAAATCAAATAAATAAATTATATTTTCAACCAAAGAGATGAATTTCCAATTAAAATGACGAATCTTTAAACAATAAAATAAGTTTTTAACAAAGTAGTTCAACTTTCAACCAAGTAGTAGAATTTCCCACACAAAAAATGAATTCCTAATGAAAAATGTAAAAAAGTCTTAAGTAAAAAACAATTTAATTCATCAAAAAAATACGAGCTTCCTAATATAATTTATATTTAAAAAAGACGAATTTTCAACAAAGTAGTTCAATTTTCTACCATATAATAAAATTGTTAAGCAAAAAAGATGAAATTTGAACAAAGTACATGAATTTTCAACCAAATAATTGAATTTCCAACTAAAAAATATCAATTTTTAACCAAAAATGGAAAGGTTCAATTTTCAGTTGAAAAACTTAATTTTCGACAAAAAAATGGTTTTGTTGAAAATTCGTATTTTTTTTTTTTTTTTTTTGTATAAAATTAATCTCATTAGTAGAAAATTCAACTACTTGGTTGAAAGTTTAACTGATTTGTTAAAAATTTAATTTTTGGCTGAAGATTGAACTTTTTTGTTAAAAATCCTTCATTTTTGCTTGAAAATAATTTTTTGTACCTTTGGGTGTGAAAATTTTATTATTTTGGTAGAAATTTCAACTAATTGGTTAAAAATTAAATTTTTTGCTGAAAATTCCTATTTTTGGGTTAAAAATTTAACTGCTTTGTAGAAAATTCGTCTCTTAGGCTTGAACATTCATATTTTCAGGTTGAAAATTCGTTTTTTTGGCTTTGAAATTCAATTGTTTTGTTAAAAATTCGTCTTTTTGGGTTGAAAATTCTATTATTTTGGCAGAAAATTCAACTATTTGGTTGAAAATTAATTTTTGGTTGATAATTTATATTTGCGAATTGAACATTCAACTGTTTGGTAGAAAATTCATCTTTTTTACTTGAAAATTCAATTGTTTTGATCAAAATTGGTCTGTTGAGTTGAAAATTTTATTATTTTGTAATAAAGATCAACTAATTGTTTGAAAATTAATTTTTTATTTAAAAATTCAACTGTGTTGTAGAAAATTCGTCTTTTAGGCTTGAAAATTCAACTATATTGTTAAAATATCATCTTTTTGGGTTGTAAATTATATTATTTTGGCAGAAAATTCAACCAATTAGTTGAAAATTATTTTTTTTGTTAAAAATTCTTATTTTCGGGTTGAAAATTGAACTTTTTTATAGAGAATTTTTTCTGTTTGGCTTGAAAATTCAACTATTTTGTTGAAAATTCAGTTTTTGGTCGAAGATTAAATTTTTTCTAACAATAATTTTTTGAACTCTAAATTTAAGTATTTTATTTTTCGTTGAAAATTGTACTAATTGGTTGAAAATTCATCTTTTTTACTTTTTGGCTTGAAAATTCAATTCTTCTGTTGAAAATTCGTCTATTGCGCTGCAATTTTTTTATTTTGTTAGAAAAATAAACTAATTGGTTGAAATTTAATTTTTTGGTTAATATCTATGATCGGTTTGAAAAAACTGCTTTACAGAAAAGTTCTTCTTTTAGGCTTGAAAATTCAACTATTTTGTTAAAAAATCGTCTTTTTAGTTTGGAAATTCGGTTGTTTTTTTTTGCCAGAAAACGCAACTATTTGGTTGAAAATTCAACTATTTGGCTGAAAATTAATATTTTCTAATTGAAAATTCACCTATTTTGTTGAAAATTAGCCTTTTTGGCTTTAAGGTTGAATTTTTCTGTTAACAATTCGTCTTTTGGGTTGAAAGTTTTATTATTTTGGTAGAAAAATCAGCTATTTGTTTGAAAATGTCTATTTCCGAGTTTAAAATTCAACGGTTTTATAGAAAATTCGTCTTTTAAGCTTGAAAATTCAAGTATTTTGTTAAAAATTCAGTTTTTGGTCGAAGATTTAAACTTTTTCTAACAATAATTTTTTGAACTCTAAATTTAAGTATTTTATTTTTCGTTGAACATTGATCGTTTTTAGTTGAAAATTGTACTAATTGGTTGAAAATTCATATTTTCGAGATGAAAATTTATCTTTTTTACTTTTTGGCTTGAGAATTCAATTGTTCTGTTGAAAAGTCGTGTACTGCGCTGCAGTTTTTTTATTTTGTTAGAAAAATAAAATAATTGGTTGAAATTTCATTTTTTGGTTAATAATATCTATGATCGATTTGAAAAAACTGCTTTACAGAAAAATCGTCTTTTAGGCTTGAAAATTCAAATATTTTGTTAAAAAATCGTCTTTTTAGTTTGGAAATTCTGTTGTTGTTTTTTGACAGAAAACGCAACTATTTGGTAGAAATTTCAACTAATTGGTTGAAAATCTTATTATTTTTACAGAAAAATCAGCTATTTGGTTGAAGATGTCTATTTCCGAGCTGAAAATTCAACGGGTTTATAGAAAATTCGTGTTTTAAGCTTGAAAATTCAATTATTTTGTTGAAAATTCGTCTTTTTGGGTTGAAAATACTATACCAACTGTATTTGGTTGAAAATTGACTTTTTGGTTGAAAATTCAAATGTTTTTTAGAAAATTCGTCTTTTAGGCTTGAAAATTCATATTTCTAGATTGATAATGTATCTGTTTTGTTGAAAATTCGTCTTCAAGTTGAATTTAACTGTGTTTTTAAATTACTCAATTAAAAAAAACTCGTTTTTTAATGTTGAAGATTCATAAGTTTAAATAAAAATCCACAATAAAATTAATTAACAAAATAGTTCAATTTTGTTGAAAATTCGTTTTTTTTTTTTTTTTTTAAATTAATCTTTTTAACTGAAAATTTAACTATTCCATTTGTTGTTAAAAATTTAGCTATTTTGTTGAAAATTCGTTTCTTTTGCATGAAAGTTCGACTACTTGATTTCAAATGAAACTATTTGGTTGATAAATAATTTTTTTTCGAAAAATCATATTCCTTGGTTGAAAATTCATCTTTTCGGATTTAAAACTCAACTGTTTTTTTTTTTTGTTTGAAAATAAAATATATCTCGACTTGAAATCTTAAGCGTTTCATATATTGAATTCAATATGTTACCCATACATTAAGTTGATTAAAAAGAATTTATTCCCCTATCATTCCCCTCTTTTCGTGAAAAATCACCCTATTTCCCTTTTTTACTTAAAATCGAACTATTGAACCGCTGTGATCTCTGTAATAGGCTAATTAATTTTTTTTTCTGGACACTTTAAATGAATTCTTTTCTAATTTTGCAGTGTTTGAAGAGAAGCCACACAATACGGAAGTAGGCGATGGGGATGCAAGTTCGCCCAGTACTGATATTCCTAGCCAGTCGTCCATTTCATCTCCCACCGAACCCACAAAGTCAACGAACCTCGAGGAAACTGAATCTTCAAGTCGCTCAAAAAATGATCTGGAAATTTCGGATACGAGGCAGGCACTTCTCGCTCCCGAGGATCTCTATACTGATTTTAAACCCTCCTCAGATAAGAATGAAACTCAAGATCTGACCGTTTAATGGTTACTTTACTCTAGCTTCTATCTTAAATATCAAACCTAACATTAGTGGCGAATTAGTTCTACCCGCAAATAATTTGCCACATTTAAACCCAAAAATGTACGACAGTACTTTCAGACAGGTGCAATTTTCTCTACTCGAGGTTCCATCTTTCCAGCTGTCAGCAATCATTTTTTTTGGGCAAGTCTCTTTTCTTTTAAATAGAGGAAAGTGAACTCGAGCATGAACTTGTAAATATAAAAATGCCTGCCTTAAGAAATATAAGACTAGATAAATTTACAACTAACGGACTAACAATAGTAACGGAACTTTACTATTGATCGACGCAAATAGTAGAGTGTAAGTCACGATTAATTAATTTTGTAACCTAGAGTAACAGTTTCCTCAAAAGATTAGTCAATATAGAGTAGAATCGGGGAGAAAAGTAGTGAACTGAATAACGATTAGCCCTAGGTATAAACATATGAAGCATATTTTTGCGTTGATTAAAAAAATCTGAGCTTTTTCTATCTTCAGTTTGGCTACGAAAGTTAATTAACAGGGAGAGAATCTACTAGTTTTCTACACCTAAGCATCTTTCGTTCAATTTCTATAATCTTAATCTTTAAACGACAAAAAGGATACTATTTTATCTCCACTCAGGTAATGAAAAAAGAGATTCATTTTGGAATTGTCCTAATCGAAATTCGAATTATCTAGGCTAAGCATGGCCTCTACGAACATATCTCAAAACTCTTTTACAACTTGTACAATATTTTCAATTAATTTAGCACTTTCGATTTTCATATTTCTACTTTCGCTTTAGCTTACGGGCCTTACGCTGTCAATTTATCAAATCGAGCATAGGTTCGAATAATTTTAAGTCCTCCATTTGAACTTCAAATTCAATCGTCAATACATTTTCGCGGATCTAACGATTTTTTTAGCATACTTTGCACTCGAAGTGCGCCTCGCATGCGTTCGCACATTGTGATAAATACGCTTGGGACGAGAGAATTTGAAGCAGTCCGTTAAAAAAAATATCGCGATAGGAAATAATAAAACGTGCTGTGAATAAGTGGCTGGCACGGCAAATCAAGCTCGATTGTTGAAAGATCTCTCTGAGTTCTCAATTTTCGATGATTCTTTTTTTTTATCAATTTGAAATGGAACAATTTCAAATTAAATCTTCCTAGTTTTTAATTTAAAATTCAATTTATCGAGGCGTATGAATATTCCCTGAATTATGTTTTTCTTAATATCTATTTGACCGAATATCGTGTCACTAAATCACTATTTTACATCATTTTTATTCCACCGAAGTACTGTTTTACGTCATTGATATTTTACCGATTTGTCATTGTAAATAATTTTTATTCTTCCGAAATGCTACTTGGCATCATTTTTATTTTACCGAATCGCCAGATGCTTTAATTTTTATTTCTTCGTTTTTCCATTTCACATCATTTGTATTCTTCCAAAGTACTATTTGAATTTTTAACGAAAAAGTTAGTAGTTTATATTTTAACCAAAAAAGATTTTAAGTCCAAAAATACGAGCTTCATAATAAAATTTTTAACCAAAAAAGAACGAATTTTTCAACAAACTACATCAATTTTCTACAAAATAGTTGATTTTTCAACTAAAAAAGATAAATTTTCAACCAAAAGTGGAATAATTATATTTTCGATGAAAAAATTAATTTTCTACCAAAAAAGATTAATTTTTAACAAAACACATTAATTTAAAAAAAAAACGTAATTTTCAAACACATAGTTGAATTTTTTACCAAAGTAGTTTAATGTTCGACCAAAAAATTACTTTTTCAGCAAAATAGTTTAATTGAAAAAGCTAAATTTTCAGTTAAAAAAAATAGTTCCCAACAACAAAAAATTCAACAATATAGTTAATTTTTCTACGAAGTGGATTAATTTTTCACCAAATAGTTGAATTTTCCACACAAAAAAAACGAATTTTCAACAACATACATGAATTTTGACTAAAAAATATGAATTTTCCCCAAAAATGGAAAAGTTACATTTTCACTTAAAAAAATTAGTTTTCAGTAAAAAAATACAGATTTTCAACAACATTTTTCAATTTTCAACCAAATAATAAATTTTTTAAGCAAAAAAGACGAATTTTGTATAAAATACATGAATTTTCAACTAAAAACGATCCATTTTTTACCAAAAATAGAAAGGTTCAATTATCAAATAGTTGAATTTTCTACCAAAATAGTTAAATTTTCAACTCATAAAGGCGAATTTTCAAAAAACAGTGAAATTTTTAATTAAGCTTGTTGCCAACATTTTTGAATTTTCAATAAAATAATTAAATTTTCATTCAAATAATAAAATTTTTAACCAAAAAGAAGAATTTTTGGTTTATTTAATCGCTATTTTTCGAACTGTAATTTTATATAGTTTTTGTTACCGAATAACTATATGCCATAATTTTTATTTTTCCGAATTGTCATTTGTCATAGTTTTTGTAATTCCGTATCGTAATTCAACATAAATTTCATTTTTCGAAAAAATGGCGTCCGCATAAAAATAATAATGCCCAACAGAAATTCGGAAGAATCAAAATGATATCTAATCATAATTCGGAAAAATCAAAATTATGGCGAATGGTTGTTCGGAAAAAATAAAAATTGTCTCAAACGGTAATTTGGAGAAATAAAAATTATGCCAAATTCGGTAAAATTAAAAAAAAAACAGTTATTCCAAACATTAATTCGGAATAATAAAAATTAAGTGAAAAAGTAATTCGGAAATATAAAAATTATAGCAAATGGTAATTCGAAAGAATAAAAATTAAGCAAATTGATTAATCGAATCGTTTGAGCTGAAGGAAAACAATTTGTGGGTTGACATCTGAAAAAAGTAAAAAAAAATTGAAATCGGTAATCTTCTGTTTTCTTTTTTGAGTTGAAGATTCAAATTTTTGAAAATTCAAAAATAAATCCTATAGGTTTGATAATTATGGTTAATTGTTTATATATTATTATTTTATTATTATACATATTCAAAAACAAGTATTTTGCTCAATTTAGAATTTTTTGAAAATTTCCTAAAGTTCAATATTTCGAACCTGAAATTTCTTCAGCTCAAACCAAGGAAAAAGGTAATGCGAAAAGAATTTTTTGTTGTTTAAAACGTTTCAAAATCACCAAAAAAATGAAAAATACCAAAATCCCAAAATTCATAAATGACGAGAAATTTTTTTCCGAAGAAGCGAAATGATAACATGTTTCTTTGGTTCAAGATGAAAAAATTTCAGGCTCAACATCTTGATCTTTTTCCAAAAAGTGTACATATGGCTCAATCTAAAAAACTTTTCTTTTTGATTTTCAAAAAGTTGAATCTGCAATTAAACAAATAGAATACAAAATATTAACCGATATCTAAATTTTTTGTTTACTTTTTTTGGATGCCAATAGACAATTTTCACTCTGCCCTAATGTTCATGCGCCTCCAATTTATCAAAAAAATAATGGATCTTTTCCTAATTTTAATTAAATAAATTTGAAATTGAATCATCGCTCTCCTGTAAGGAACTCATTGAGATCTCGCTTCCAAATCAGTGTCGGGAAACAATATTAATAAAAAGACACTGTAATTGTACATAAATAGTTATAAGACATTTCGACACGATGGCGCAATATTTTTATCGTAGTTTTTGCCAAGAATCATTGTTTTTTATCCATCTTTTTTGCCTAGGATCTAGTTTATTTTATTGAAATATATCCTGTAAGCGGAGAACTCTCAAGCGGTAAAACGCCAATGCAGTAATTTCGTATCGCAAATATTTTTTACGAGATTTACGAATGGTGAATACGTTTGTAATTTATTTAGGGTATCTACTCACCTGGAAAACCTGGAATTTGTCAGGGGATTTTTATATGCTTGAAAAAAACCTGGAAACGCCAGGGAATATTTTCTAGAGCATGCATACATTTTTTGTTTAAATTTTAATATAAAATTAATTAACAATATTTTCTCATTCCTAAAAGTAGCTTTATATTCCTGGATTTAACTTTTTTTGTGAAAATTCGTTTTTTTTTTGCGTAAATTAATTTTTTTAACTGAAAGTTCAACAGTTTTTTTATTTTTTCTTCTAAGTTGAAAATTCAACTCTTGTAAAAAATTCGTCTTTCTTGGATGAAAATTTAACTAATTGTTGGAAAATTAATTGTTTTTACTCAAAATTTAACTATTCCAGGTATATTTTGGTTAAAAATTAAATTTTTTTACTGAAAATTTAACTCTTCCAGATGGATATTTCATCATTTTAGTTGGATATTCACCTCTTTGATTGGACATTAATTTTTTAACTGACAATATGTCTATTCAATTTTTGGCTGAACATGTATATTTTTTAGTTGAAAATATCGTGTCTTTTCTTGTAAAATTCATCTTTTTGGTAGAATGTTAATCTTTTAAACTAAAAATGTACTTAATCTAGTTAAATATTCCATCATTTTAGTTGAAAATTCATCTCTTTCGCTCAAAATTCATTTTTTAAACTGAAAATTAAACTAAACTAGTTGAATATTCAAATAATTCTAGTTGAAAAATGATATCCATGGTTGGTTGAAAATAATTTTTTTAAATGGAAAATTGAACTATTCCATTGTTGGTTGCAAAATTATCTTTTTTATATGAAAATTCAACTATTTGATTGAAAATTGATCTTTTTATAGTTGAAAATTCAACTCTTTTGATGAAAATTCAGTTAAAAACTAATTCAGTTAAATATTCCATAATCTAAGTTGAAAATTCATCTCTTTGGTTAAAAAAATTTTTTTAACTGCAAATTTAACTATTCAATTTTTGGTTGAAGATTTTTCTTTTTTACTTGAAAATTCATATATTTTTGTGAAAATTCATCTTTTTTGTTTGAAAATTAATTCCATTTGTTGAAAATTTGTCTTTTGGGATTAAAATTCAACTATTTCAGTAGAAGATTCATAGCTTCAGTTGAAAATTTATCATTTTGCGGGAAAAATTGAACTATTTTGTTGGAAATTTTTTTTTTTTTCGATTGGAAATTAATTTTTTTAACTGAAAATTTAACTATTCCATTTTTGGTTTAAAATTTATCTTTTTTAGATGAAAATTCATGTATTTTGTTGAAAATTCGTCTTTTTTGGAAGAAAAAAACTAATCTTCTTAGTTGAAAATTAAATTTTTTCAACTAAAAATTTACTTTACCCAATTGAATATTCCATCACTCTAGTTGAAAATTCATCTGTTTCCTTACATTTTCAGTTAAAAAAATTAGTTTTCAACAAAATAATTCAATTTTCTACCAAATAATAAAATTTTTAAGCAAAAAAGACGAATTTTGAACAAAATACATGCTTTACCTGAAATTTTAACTTTTCCATTTTCGGTTGAAAATTGATCTTTTTCAGATGAAAATTCAACTATTTGATGGAAAATTGATATTTTATTAGTTGAACAATCAACCAAAATTAATAATAAAAAAAATTAAATAAAAATAAAATCAACTAAAAATTCATGTATTTTGTTGAAAATTTACTCCAGTAGAAGATTTATAATTTTAGTTGACAATCGATCACTTTGTTTGAAAGTGTAACTATTTTTTTTGGAAAATAGTTGTTTTTTTTTTTGTTGAAAATTATTATTTTTTTACTGAAAATGTAACTATTCCAATTGAATATTCCATCATTTTAGTTGAAAATTCATCTCTTTGGTTGAACATTAATTTTTTTAACTGAACATTTTTCGATTTTTGGTTGACAATTTATCTTTTTTAGCGGAAAATTAATTTATTTTGTTGAAAATTTATCTTTTTGGTGGAAAATTTGACTATGGGACGTTTGAAAAATCCCGAAATATAAAATTCCCGACACACTTAAGTTTCCGAATTGGAAAATTCTCGAATAATAAAATTGCTGACATATAAAAATTCCGTATTGGAAAATTACAGAATAATAAAATTCGTGACAGTTTATAATATTACTGAATTTTTAAATTCCCGAAGTATAAAATTCCCGAATTCAAACAATTAAAAAAATTGTTTTCCATTAAATATGATTTATTTATTAAAAATACAATAATCAAATATTTTTATCAAAGAAATTTTTGCATTTTTTAAAGTTTCCTAAAATTATTGTTCAAATTTAAAATAAAAATGATTGGATAAAAATTGTATAAAAAAATAAATTTAAAAACATGTGCGCCTCGAACGAAAAAAAAATTCTACCTAAGTTTTCTCCTAAATTAAAAAAAAATACTATGCACTTGTCAAACAAAATTTGTCACCTAGAAATATACTTTTTCAATTATTGTTATTTTAAATTCAAAAAATCGTTTTAAAAAACTTTAAACAATAAGAAGGAAATTTTCTTTGATACAAATATTTCATTTTTGTATTTCAATTAAATAAATAATATGTAATAAAAAACCATTTTTTTAATTGCTTAAATTCGGGAATTTTATTATACGGGAACTTTTCAATTCGGTGATATTATAAACAGTTTGGGAATTTTGTTATTCGTGAATTTCCTAATTAGGAATTTTTATATTTTGGCAATTTTATAATTTCGATAATTTTATTATTCGGGAATTTTACACTGTCGGGAATTTAATTTTTCGAGATTTTTCAGTCGACCGGCATATTCCGACTCGATTGTTAAAAAAAAAAATGTCTGAAAAAACCCGGAAATGTCAGGAAAATTTTTTCCAGGATTTGAGTAGACACCCTGTTATTGCAAGCAATGCTCGTTCTCCTTATCGAATTTATTATCGTTTTATTACTCTTTTATCGATAACGTTACTTAACTACTCCCGTAGGAACTGTAACCGGATTACTAGGTTCTTTATGTTTTAATTGTATTAGCTCTAATTAACTTTTTATTCTAGACGAATTATTATTGTTAGCTAGGAAGTTACTTTTGTCCGTGAACATCGTCTAACATTCCTTTCAGGAGGAAATGAAGAAAAAAAAGTGTTTAGCGAAAGATCGTGAAAAGTATTAAATATAGGTTTATTATTAAAAATTTCTGTAATGAAAAAAATGTTATGTACATATATTATATAATTATCGAGAAACTGTAAATCGCTTATAGATGTAACCTATTTTTTGTAGGGACCATATTGTAAGAGAAACAAAATATTGCAATAACATTATTGTCGATATCTAGCGAATTGTCAATATATTTCAGACTAGAATTCTTTTCTCAAGTTAACACTCTTAACGGAATAATCAGTTTCTTTAAAATAATTATAATTTTAAGTCTCATTGTTGAGAACCCAGTGATTAAGAAAATTGTTTTTAAAACGAAAAAAAAAAAGATTAAAATCAATTAACAGGAAAATTTTGAAACGACTCGCAGAAATAGTAGTTGCGCATAAAAAACCGAAGCTCAGAAAAAAACAAATTTCAGTATGCCTTAAAGTTAGGAAGGAAAGAAAAAGACACGTTTCAATTACAGAAGTTTTAGGTGTATATAGGACGTTTTGGCAATTAAAAATGATGTACGTAAGGAAATTATATTTTAAGAGGTAAAATATTACGTATATTAAAAGTTAATGCGTTTTCATGTTTACACGATAAAGATCTTGTGCGACTGCAATCAGTGCTGTGCAGGATTTAATTTCATATCAAACGATCGTGATGTTTTCTTTCCAATTAAATATAAAAAAATTAAAACGCATGACTTGTAAGTCGCTGCCGAGCAAGGCGTAACGTTTTATTATCAAAAATGGTTTACCGCACTGTAGTTTACAGGCATTAATGAAATTTTTGGAACAGATCTTTTTTGGCTTGGTTTAAGTCTCGAGAGCTAAGCACGAACAAAAATGTATTTACATTGAATAAACCTTTAATAACTGTTAAAAAGACTTGGTTTTTTGGTGTTTACGCCTCTTCATTTCCCTGGAAAATTTGAGCCCCCTAATTATCAGACCATTTTTTTCGTTTCTTTCTGAAATTTTAAACCACGTATTCCATTTCCTAGGGTCCGTAACTTTTGACCCCAACCCCTACGATAACATTTAGTACGTTTACTGATGATAAATTTAAAAGAATTTTTCTGTTTTTCACTGTTTTTAAGAAACATACACTTTTTCTCGTTTTTTCGCTTAAATTCGAACTAAATTAATAGAACCCAACAAGAAAAATAAATTTTTCTATTATATTTTTGGTTCGAAATTCATCTCGTTTGATTAAAAATACTAGTATTTGGTGGAAAATTTTATTATTTTGTTTAAAATGCAACTATTTTGTTTATAATGCAACTATTTTGTTTAAAATGCAACTATTTTGTTAAAAAATCATATTTTCTGTCAGAAATGCAGCTACTTGGTTGAAAGTTGAACTAGTCTTTTGTTGAAAATTAATTTTAAAAAATATTTATCACTTTAGTTGAAAATTCATTTCTGGTTGAAAATGCAACTATTTCGCTGAAAATTCGTTTTTTTTGTTGAGAATTAATTTTTTAAACTAATAATATAACTGTTCCATCATTGGTTGAAAATTAATACTATTAGTGAACATAGATCTTTTCTAGATGAAAATTCATGTATCCTATCTTTGAAAGTTGGTATTCGTCGTTTAGTTACCGTTACCGTTACTTAGTTAACCATAAGGCGATCTCATCGACCATGGGCGATCTGTGTTTATTTGAACTAGAGATGTTTGTTTTCATAAGAAGCTTAGTGGAAGTATATTCATTTATACTTCGGTATATATACGATTCCTTTCACGCATTTTTTAAAAAGAAGGCTTTTAATTAATATTTTAAATATTTTATTCGTATTTTGAAAGATTCATTTTCGATTTAACGTTTTAGTCATGGTTCATTTATATTTCAAAATGTTTGAAACTTTCGAAATTTGAAGTACCATTTATTTTATCATTGTGTTTGGATTTTTTATAATAAATTTTGTTAATTTTTGATTTAAAAACCAAATTTACATTTTTGTTTAACTTTTCAGAAGGACCTTGGCCTTTTTCAACAAATAGGATAAATTAGTTTAGGGTATCAAGAAAGAATGTATTTCCAATAATTCGTTTCTACGATAGCTTGCAAATATATAATAATTATTAATTATTTTAACAATTTTCATAAACATATTTAGAGTTTGGCTATTTTTCAAGGAATAGGTAGAGTTTGTTTACAAAGTCAACTACGAATTTCTTTCTGATGACACTTTTCTATGTTGCTTCGTAAATTTACAATAATTATCAATAATTTAAACAATTTGCATAAACAACTTCAGAGTTTGGCTATTTTTCAACGAATAGGCTAAATTTCTTTTAGAGCATTCACTAAGAATATCCTTCCGATGACTCTGTTCTATGAAGCTTTGCAAATTTACAAGAATTATTAATTATTTAAACAGTCTTCATAAACGTATTTAGAGTTTGGGTTTTTTTCAAGGAATAGGCACAATTTGTTTACGGAGTCAACTGAGAATATCTTTCCGATAACTCTTTTCTATGTTGCTTTATAAATTTACAAGAATTATTAATTATTTAAACAATTTTGATTGAAAAATTAAGAGTTTGGCTATTTCTCAACGAATAGGCTCAATTCTGTACAGAATTAAGTAAGAATATCTTTCAGATTACTTTTTTCTATGATGTTAAGAAAAGTCTTTCTGATGACTATTTTCTATGTTGCTCATATAACTTCACAAGAACGATTATTTTTTTTAACAATTTCTATAAACGAATAAGCTCAATTTGTTTACGGAATCAACTAAGAATGTCTTTCCGATGACTCTTTTCTATGTTGCTTTGTAAATTTACAAGAATTAATAATAATTTAGACAATTTTCATACAGAAATTTAAAGTTTGGCTATTTTTTAACAAATATGCTAAATTTTTTTACATAATTAGCTGAGAATGTCTTTCCAATTACTTTTTTGTATGATGATTTGCAAATTTTCAAGAATTATTAATTATTTAAAAAATTTTCATAAACAAATTAAGAGCCCGGTCATTTTTCAACGATTAGGATCAATAAGTTTAGGGAATCAAAAAAGAATGTATTCCTAATAAATCTTTTCTAGGATACTTTCAAAATATACAATAATTATTAATTATTTTAACAATTTTCCTAAACATATTCAGAGTTTGTCTATTTTTTAAGGAATAGGCAGAATTTGTTTACGGAGTCAACTAGGAATGTCTTTTCGATGACTATTTTATATGCTGCTTTGTAAATTTACAAGCATTATTATTTGTAATATCATTATTTTTAACGAAGTGGCTCAATTTGTTTAAATAACCAAAAAGAATGTATTAAAAATAAGTCTTTCCTATTTTGCTTTGCAAATTTACAATAATTGTTAATTATTTTAACAATTTTCATACACATATTCAGAGTTTGGCTGTTTTTCAACAAATAGGCTCACTTTGCTTACGAATTCAACTAAGAATATCTTTCCGATGACTGTTATCTATGTTGCTTTGTAAATTTACAATAATTTTCAATTATTTAAACAATTTTAATTAAAAAACTGAGAGTTTGGCTATTTTTTAACGAACAGGCTCCATTTTTTATAGAATTAAGTAAGAATAGCTTTCCAGTGACTTTTTGCTATAATGCTCTGCAAATTTCAAAGAATGAATAATTATTCAAACAATTTTGATAAACAAATCAAGAGTTTGGCTATTTTTTAAAGAATAGGCTCCACTTGTTCACGGAATCAATAAAGAATGTTTTTCAAATACCTCTTTCCTATGATACTTTGGAAATTTACAATAATTATTAATTATTTTAACAATTTTCATAAACACATTCAGAACAATTTCTTTGCGGAATCAACTAAGATTGTCTTTCCGATGAATCTTTACTATGTTTTGTAAATGTACAAGAATTATTAATTATTTAAACAATTTCGATTGCAAAATTTAGAGCCTGGCTATCTTTCAATGAATAGGCTCAATTTTTTACAGAATTATTCATTCTGCATCGTGAGAGGGTATCCATGCGAAGCCATGTACAAATCAAAATTATTGAAGTAAAAATTAATTTCATGGTATTTTATTGAAATTCATTTCCAAATAAAATAAATACATGTAAATAAATTGGTCGCGCGCGGAGCGCGCGTATGAGGCTCTAGTTTTGTTAAAAATTCGTCTTTTTTGGTCGAAAATTAATCTTCTTGGTTCAAAATGCATCCTTTTCGGTTAAAAATGCCACTGTGTGGCTCTAAATTAAACTCGTTTAGTTGAAAATGGACTTTTTTTAAATATTCATATTTTGGTTTTAAATTCAACTGGTTAAAAATGAAACTATTTTTATGAAAATTTAACTTTTTGGTGTAAAATTATCTTTTTTGTTGAAAAGTAGTATTTTTGGCTTTAGAATCGAACCATTTTGATCAAAATTAACGTTTTTGGTTGAAGATTCGTGTTTATTTGGCAGAAGATTAATCTTCTTCCTAGAAAATTCCTATTTTTTTAGTTGAAAATTCAAGCACTTGGTTTAAAATTGAACTAGTTTGTTAAAAATTCATATTTTTTAAAGATTCACCTACTTGGTTGAAAACTTAACTATTAAATTTTGAGAAAATTAATCTATGGGATTAAAAATCATCTTTTAGGTTAAACTTTTTTGTTGAAAATTAATTTTCTAAAAAGATTGATCGCTTTAGTTGAAAATTCATATCTGGGTGAAAATGTACCTATTTCTTGGTTGAAAATTCATCCTTTTTGGTTAAAAATTCAAAGGTTTGGCTCTAAATTAAACTGGTTTCGCTGAATTTTTTGTTTTTTAAATTCATATTTTTGGTTTAAATACAACCCGTTGGTTGTAAATTAAACTATTTTTATTAAAATTTAACATTTTGGCGGAGAATTAACTTTTTTTGTTAAAAAATAATATTTTCTAGTTGAAAATTAACTGTTTTTTAATTCATATTTTTGGTATAAATTTAACTATTTGGTCAAAAATTAAACTATTTTTATGAAAATTTAACATTTTGGTGGAAAATTACCTTTGTTTTTGAAATAGTTTGTTGAAAATTAATGTATTCTGTTGAAAATTCGTGTTTATTCGGTAGAAATTAATCTTCTTGCTGGAAAATTCATTTTCTTTAGTTGAAAATTCAAATACTTAGTTGAAAGTTGAACTATTTGTTAAAAATTCATATTTTTTAAAGATTCACCTCCTTGGTTGAAAACTTAACTATTCAATTTTCAGAAAATTAATCTATGGGATTGAAAATCATCTTTTATGTCAAATTATTTTGTAAAAAATTAATTTTTTCAAAAGATTTATCACTTTAGTTGAAAATTCATCGCTTTGGTTGAAAATCTACCTATTTCGCTGAAAATTCGATTTTTTGTTTGTTTAGAACTAATTTTTTATAACCAACTTTGGTTGAAAATTGTTATTTTTTATTGAAAACTGATCTCTTCTGGTTGAAAATTCATTTATTTGATTAAAAATTCGTCTTTTTTGATCGAAAATTAATCTTCTTGGTTGAAAATGCATCCTTTTTGGTTGAAAATGCAACTGTTTGGCTCTAAAATTATCTGGTTTGGTTGAAACAAAACTTTTTAAGGAAAATTCCTATTTTTTCTTTGAATTTAACCATTTGGTTAAAAATTAAACTATTTTTATGAAAATTTAACTTTTTGGTGGAAAATTAACTTTTTTGTTGAAAAATAATATTTTCGGGTACAGAATATTCGGTTGAAAATGAACTACTTTTTTTTTAATTCATATTTTTGGTTTAAATTTAACCATTTGGTTAAAAATTAAACTATTTTTATGAAAATTTAAGTTTGTGGTAGAAAATAAACGTTTTTGTTGAAAAATAGTATTTTTGGCTTTAAAATTGAACCATTTTTTCAAAATTAAAGTATTTGGTTAAAAATTCGTGTTTATTTGGTAGAACATTAATTTTCTTGCTGGAAAATTAATATTTTTTTAGCTGAAAATTCAAATACTTTTTTGAAAGTTGAACTATGTAGTTTGTTAAAAATTCCTATTTTTTTAAGGTTCACCTACTTGGTTGAAAACTTAACTATTAAATTTTTAGAAAATTAATCTATGGGATTAAAAATCATCTTTCAGGTTAAACTCTTTTGTTCAAAATGAATTGTTTTTTAGTTGAAAATCCATCTCTTTGGTTGAAAATGTAAATATTTCGCTGAAAATGCATTTTTTTGTTGAGAATTAATTTTTTTTTAACTAACTTTGGTTGAAAACTGATTTTTTCTGGCTGAAAATGCATGTATTTTTTTTTAAATTCGTCTTTTTTGTCGAAAATTAATCTTCTTGGTCGAAAATTCACCCTTTTCGGTTAAAAATGCAACTTTTTGGCTATAAAATAATCTGGTTTGGTTGAAACTTAACTTTTTTTACAAAATTCATAAAAATGAACTTTATTGTTAAAAAATAATATTTTCGGGTACAGAATATTCGGTTGAAAATGAACTATTTTTTTTTAATTCATATTTTTGGTTTAAATTTAACCATTTGGTTAAAAATTAAACTATTTTTATGAAAATTTAAGTTTTTGGTAGAAAATAAACTTTTTTGTTGAAAAATAGTATTTTTGGCTTTAAAATTGAACCATTTTTTCAAAATTAAAGTATTTGGTTAAAAATTCGTGTTTATTTGGTAGAACATTAATTTTCTTGCTGGAAAATTAATATTTTTTCAGCTGAAAATTCAAATACTTTTTTGAAAGTTGAACTATGTAGTTTGTTAAAAATTCCTATTTTTTTTAAGGTTCACCTACTTGGTTGAAAACTTAACTATTAAATTTTTCGAAAATTAATCTATGGGATTAAAAATCACCTTTCAGGTTAAACTCTTTTGTTGAAAATGAATTGTTTTTTAGTTGAAAATCCATCTCTTTTGTTGAAAATGCATTTTTTTTTTTAGAATTAATTTTTTTTTAACTAACTTTGGTTGAAAACTGATCTTTTCTGGTTGAAAATGCATGTATTTTTTTTTAATTCGTCTTTTTTATCGAAAATTAATCTTCTTGGTCGAAAATTCACCCTTTTCGGTAAAAAATGCAACTTTTTGGCTATAAAATAATCTGGTTTGGTTGAAACTTAACTTTTTTTTACAAAATTCATAAAAATGAAATTTATTGTTAAAAAATAATATTTTTGGGTAGAAAATTAACTTTTTTTTTTTAAATTCATATTTTTAGTTTAAGTTTAACTATTTGATTAAAAATTAAACTATTTTTATGAAAATTTCACTTTTTGTGGAAAATAATATTTTCGCGTTAAAAATTCAACTGTGTTGTAAATAATTCGCCCTGATATGATATAGATAATTCGGCTTTAAAATTCAACCATTTTATTGAAAATCAATGTATTCTGTTAAAAATTCGTGTTTTTTAGTAGAACGTTTATTTTCTTGCTGGAAAATTCATCTTTTTGATTCAAAATGTAACTGCTTGTTTAAAAACTCACCTTTTTTAGTTACAAATTCAACTACTTTGGTTGAAATTTGATATTTTTATAGAAAACTGATTTTTCCTATTAAAAATTCATGTGTTTTGTTAAATTCATCTTTTTTGGTCGAAAATTAATCTTCTTGGTAGAAAATTCATCCTTTTTTATAAAAAATGCAACTATTTGGCTCTAAATTAATCTGGCTTGGTTGAAAATTGAATTTTTTCAAATATTCATATTTTTAGTTTAAATTGAACTATTTGGTTGAAAATTCAACTATTTTTATGAAAATTTAACTTTTTGGTGGACAATTAACTTTTGTGTTAAAAAATAATATTTTTGGGTTGAAAATTCAACTGTTTTGTAGATAATTCGTCCTAATATAGTGTAGATAATTCGGCTTTAAAATTCAACCAATTTGTTGAAAATGAATACATTTTGTTGAAAATTTGTGGTTTTTGGTAGAACATCAATCTTCTTGCTCGAAAATTCATATTTTGATTGAAATTTCAAGTCTTTTGGTTGAAAATTCATCTTTTTTAATTGAAATTCATCTCTTTGGTTTAAAATGTAACTATTTCGCTGAATTTTGTTGTTGTTGAGAAATCATTTTTTAAACTAATAATATTCCTTTTCTACCAAAAAAGATAAATTTTCTACAAAATACATACTTTTTTAACCAAATATTTAAATTTTCAACCAAGAAGATTAATTTTATACAAAAAAGACACCTTTTTAACAAAATAAATAAATTTATAACCAAATAGTTGAATTTTCAACCAAGAAGATTAATTTTCAACAAATTACATCAATTTTCCTCGAAATATTTGAATTTTTAATCCAAAAAGATTCATTTTTAAACAAAAACGGAATATTTACATTTTCATTAAAAAGAATTAATTTTTAATAAAAGAACGAATCTTCCACTAAACAATTTAATTTTTTACCAAACTGTTGAATACATACATTTATAACCAAATAGTTGAATTTTCAAACAACCAGATACATTTTCTACCAAAATAGACGAATTTTCAACAAAATTTTAAATATTTTCAATCAAATAGTGGAATTTTTTACTAAAAAATAAATTTGTAACCAAAAATAGAATATTTAAATTTTCATTTAAGAAAATTTATTTCTAATAAAAAAACGAAAAAAGGCGAATTTTCAACAAATTAAATAAATTTTCCATCAAATAGTTGAATTTTTAAACTAAAAAAAAACATTTCCAACCAAAAATGGAATAGTGAATTTTCAACTTGAAAAAATTAATTTTCAATAAGAAAAACGAATCTTCTACAAAACAGTAGAATTTTCTACAACATAGTTGAATTTCCAAGCCGTTGAAATTTTAACCCAAAAATTTGAAATTTGATCAAAGAAATTAATTTTCAAACAAATAGTTCAAATTTAAGTTTAAAAAATTAGGTTTTAACTCAAGAAAGAAATTTTCAACAAAATATATAAATTTTTAACCAAATAGTTTAATTTTAAACCAAGAAGATTAATTTTATATCAGAAAGACGGGTTTTCTACAAACTACATAAATTTTGAACCAAACAGTTGAATTTCTAAACTTAAAAAATCAATTTTTAAACAAAAAACGAATAGTTAAATTCTCATTTGAAAAAATTAATTTTCGATACCAAAAAACGAATCTTCCACCAAACCATTGAATTTTCTACAACATAATTAAATCTCTAAGCCAAAAGGATGAATTCTCTGTACAAAACAGTTGAATTTAAACCCGAAAATATGAAATTTGAACAAAAAATAATTTTTACCCCAAAAAGGGCAAGTTTCAACAAAGTAGTTCAATTTTCAACCAAAGAGATGAATTTTCTACTAAAAAAAATTAATCTTCAACCAAAAAAATGATTTTTTAAGAAATCAGTTTAACGTTCAACCAAGGAGTTTAATTTTCAACGTAAAAAGATGAATTTTCAATAAAAAATATGATAGTTGATATTTCATAAAAAAGATGTCAATTTTAAACAAAAAACGAATTGAATTTAACGAAAAAAACAACAATTTTCGACAAGATACTTGAATGCTCAACCAAAAAACTCGATTTTATAACAAAAAAGACGAAATTTCAACAAAATGTTAAATTTTTAACCAAATAATTGAATTATTAACAAAGAAGATTATTTTGTTACCAAAAAGACGAGTTCTCAATCAAATAGTTGAATTTTGAGTCTAAAAGCGATCACTTTTTAACCAAAAACGGAATAGTTAGATTTTTTTGAAGAACAATAATTTTTAATTTATAAAAGCGAATTTTTTACAAAATAGTCGAATTTTCAACAAAGAAATTAAATTTTGGACCAAATAGTTGAATTTTCTAGCCAAAAATATGTATTTTCAATCAAGCAATTGAATTTTGGACTAAAAATATGAATTTTTAACGAAAAAAATGAATTTTTAATAAAGTAGTTCAACTTTCAACCAAGGAGTTGATTTTCAACGTAAAAAGATTAATTTTCCATAAAAAATATGTTCGATGATATTTCATCAAAAAACAATTTTAATTTTAAACAAAAGGTCATTGAATTTAACGAAAAAGACGAATTTTTGAAAAAATACTTGAATCCTCAACCAAAAAATCGATTTTATAACAAAAAAGTCGAATTTTCAACAAAATGTTTAATTTTTAACTAAATTTTCAATAAAGAAGATTATTTTCCTACTAAGAAGATGTATTTTCAATCAAATAGTTGAATTCTCAATCTAAAAAAGATCATTTTTTAACCAAAAACGGTACAGTGGAATTTTTATTAAAAAACGACCATTTTTTATTTATAAAACCGAATTTTTTACAAAATAGGCGAATTGTCAACAAAAATTGAATTTTGGACCAAATAGTTGAATTTTCTAGCCAAAAATGTGGATCTTCAACCAAACAGTTGAATTTTCAAGTAAAATTATGAATCTTTAACCAAAATAATGAATTTGTAATAAAGTAGTTCAACTTTTAACCAAGGAGTTGAATTTTCAACATAAAAAGATGCATTTTCAACCAAAATTTACCTAATGTAAGACAGAATAGAAAAATCGTTGGCCCCGCCCCCCCCCTCTCGCTCATACCTAAAAGACTGTACGCAATTTATACACGGCCCCAATTATGCACGTGCTTTTAAGTTTTTTATGAATGTGAATACTATATTTTAAAAACATAATTGAAGTGCAATTTATCACCCTATTATATTCAATTTGAAAAGTTCTTTTAAATCATTAGGGGAGCACCCTACCCCTTTTCACATACCTTTATTGAAGAAAATTCACAATTTCAGTCTTTCTTTTAAAATTTATTTATCGTTTTAAATTATTCACGGTTATTATGCCAACGGCCATACCACGCTGAAAAACCCAGTTCTCGTCAGATCACTGAAGTTAAGCAGCGTTGGACGCGGTTAGTACTTGGATGGGTGACCATTCAAGAATACTGACATGAGTGCTGTTGGCACATCGTGGGTGTGGTGAGCCCACACTTGTAGTTATTTATAACTACAAGAAAAACCTAGAAACACTACCCGAATCGGGTAGTAGTGTCACGCCTACCCTGAAAGGGAAATGGTTTAATGGTATATATATTTAAAAAAAAATTGGATTAGACAGTGTATGAATATTATCCTACGTAGTTTCCTAAATTCAATCAAAATTATGAGAAGATTTATCCTTGCTTCATATTTTGAATTACAATCAAAATGTAAGAAATTAAATAAAGAATAAATCAAAATTTAAATTCTTCTTTAACGTCCAACATTCAAATTTAAATACAAAATTCTTGGAAATTAAAAAAAAAAAATCTGCCCGCCTCGCGGGCACATTCTCATCGCGCGCTTCGCGCGCGGCTCGCTTCGCTCGCAAGTTTGAGCGCGCCTAGGGCGCGCAACTGTTGGATCTCGCGCTTCGCGCTCGATCATATATTTATCTCGCGCTTCGCGCTCGATTATGTATTCACCTCGCGCTACGCGCTCGGGCGTATCTACATCGCGCTTTACGCTCGGTTGCTCTAGATTTTTCAACTTCGTGTTCGACTTCGATGAAAAGAAAAAGTTTGTTTGCAAATATTATAAAATTATCAAAACCTCTACATATTAAGTGATTGTTAAATTTGTTTTTATTTTAGACTGAAAAGGAACTTCATTTACTCAAGGTTCTATCGACCTTAAGGAACACATTCTCATCCAGACACTCGCGCTCGATATTTGATTTGAAAATCATTTGAACCTTGCGTTCCACGCTCGGTTCTGTGCATTTGATTTTTCTATTTTCAATGCTGTTTTTTACGAATAAAACAAAAACTACGCGTCATATCAACAAGTGAATGATGAGAAATTTGTAGATCTTTTTTGGGTGCACAATTTTGGTGGAATGATCTTTTCTCGTATCTTGCATAGTTTCACAGCAAAATGGAATTTTTGATTATTTTTTTGTGCGATCAAAATTTGAATTTTTTATTTTTCAAAAAATTCAAAAAGTTGTTATGAAAATATTATAGGGCGTTCAAAAAGCAACGTTTTTCTCCTCTTGACTTTTTTTCATATCGTGCGTTTTTCGGCTTAAAATGTACATTTTCGTTTGTTTTTTGGAATTTTGAAAATGCTATAACTCCAGTAATTTTTGTTTTATCACGAAAAGAAATTAGAATATTTTGTTCGTAATTTTGCGTACTACTAATAACCATACATAGAATTTTTAAATCTTCAAAAAAAGTGGTCTCAAAAATTTTCAAAATGTGCTCACTTTTTGAATTTTCATCCAAAATAGCTGGTTAACGAACTCGTTCTCTATTTTTCGGCCATAAAAAAGTGTGCCAAAGCTCAATCAAATCTGATCATTTTTTCGAAAGTTATCGTGGCTACAGACAGACAGACAGACAGACTGACAGACAGACAGACAGACAGACTACAGACAGACAGACACCTTGGTAAAAACCGTTTTTTCTGGCTCAGGGGGTCTCAAAACGTGGAGATTTGATGAAAACCGACTATGTCAAATTTTACATAAAACCAATACCTTTCTCATTAGAATGAGAATGTAACAAGAATCTGACGATCGAATTGGTCAAACTCTAAATCCCCATCCTTCTTTTTTCTCTTGTATTTTTTTTTTTTTTTTTTTTTAGTCACAATCAAAAAACATTTACAAAAAATCTACTAACGTTTCAGTGTTGAAAAAAGGGTTTTTAGTACGTAAGGAATTTTTTTACTAAAAACAATAATAAATCCAAAGATATTACAACATAGAGAAAAGTTCAGCAGAAATTCGGTCTATTAGACAAACGTTAAATTTCTTTGAATGAAAATGCGTAAGTTATTGCATTTTCAGTATGAAAAATTAATTTTCGACACTAAGAAACGAATTTTAAAAACAATAGTTGAATTTTTAACTAAGGAAGTAAGTTTTCAAACAAAAAGATGAATCTTCAACAAAGGAGATTGATTTTCTACTAAAAAGAGGAATTTTCAACTGAAAAAAGATCAATTTTTAACCAAAATTGGATTAAGTGAACCTTCAGTTAAAACATTAATTTCCAACCAATAATCGAATAATAAATTTTCAGTTAGAAAATTTAATTTAAAAAAAAAACAGAATTTTCAACAAATTAGTTATAACTTCCTTCCAAAAAATGAATTTTTAACCAAAAAGATGAATTTTCAACCTACAAGATTGATTTTCAGCGAATAACACGAATTTTCAATAAAATAAATGAAGTTTCATCCCAATAGTTATATTTTCAACTTAAAAGGATAGATTTTCAGTCGAAAATAGAATAGTTCAAATTACACTTAAAAAATTAATATTTCACAAAAAAAAAGAACTTTCAACAAAATAGTTAAATTTTCATCCGAAGAAATTAATTTTTAACTAAAATGATGAATCTTCAACCAAACACAATGAACTTTTAACCAAAAAAATGCATTGTTTTCAACCAAGAAGATTAATTTTACACCACAAAATACGAATTTTGAATTAAAAAATCAAATCTTCAACCAGAAATGGAACACAGTTACATTCTCAGTTCAAAAATATAAATTTTCAGTCAAAAACAGAATAGTTTAATTTTCTGTAAAAAAAATTAATTTTCAACCAAACAAAAGAAAAACGAATTTTCAACAAATTAGTTAAATTTTTACCCAAAAATGAATTTTCAATTAATATGTTGAATCTTCAACCTAAAAAAAATTAATTTTTCACCAAATAGTTGAATTTTTAAGGATAAGAATGAATTTTGAACCAAGTATGAATTTCGAACCAAGAATATTATTTTTCTACAAAAAATACGAATTTTTAACAAAATACATGAATTTTCAACAATAGAGTTACATTTTTATCTAAAAAAGATAAATTTGAAACCTAACATTTTTGGCTTATTAGTTGAACAGTTACATTTTCAGTTTAAAAAATAATTTTAAACAAATTTTCAACAAAATAGTTAAATTTTAAACCAAGGAAATAAATTTTTAACAAAAAATAGGAATTTTCAACAAAGGAGATTGATTTTCTACTAAAAAGAGGAATTTTCAACTGAAAAAAGATCATTTTTTAACCAAAATTGGATTAGTTAAACCTTCAGTCAAAACATTAATTTTTAACCAAAAAGATACATTTTCAACCTACAAGATTGATTTTCAGCGAAGAACACGGATTTTCAATAAAATGAATGAATTTTCATCCCAATAGTTATTTTTTAAACTATTTTCAGTCGAAAATAGAATAGTTAAAATTAGCGTTAAAAAATTAATATGTAACAAAACAAAAACAAAGAACTTCCAACAAAATAGTTAAATTTTCATCCGAAAAAATTAATTTTTAACTAAAATGATGAATCTTCAACCAACAATAATGAATTTTTAACCAAAGAGATGCATTGTTTGCAATCAAGAAGATTAATTTTCCACCAAAAAAGACGAATTTTCAACCAGAAAATTTAATTTTCAACTAAACTTGGCATAGTTAAATTTTAAGTTAAAATATTTAATTTTGAAGAAAAGAAAATAATGTTTCAACAAATTAGTTAAATCTTCCACTCAAAAAATGAATTTTTAATCAAATAGTTGAATTTTCAAGTATAAGGATAAATTTTCAACCAATAATATTAATTTTCCACCAAAAAGGATGAATTTTTAACAAAATACAAGAATTTTTAATAAAATACAAGAATTTTTAACAACATTGATGAATTTTCAACTGAAGGCCTGCATTACATACAAGTAACATTTCTATCGAAAATGGGTTTATTACACTGATTGTCAGTGACCCATTTCCAGCTATTTCAATCAGTGAAATTTCACTGATTCAGATTTAGAGAGTACAGAGAGGGAGGATGAGGGTGGTTTTTCTGAAACAAACCATAAACCACGTGGTTTCTTTCGGGGGGTGGGGGGTCGACGAAAGGCCACGTGGTTCTACATGAGGGGGGGGGGGGGTCCGAGTCGGAGCC